>JBAJNP010012055.1:0-13906 GCA_036877545.1 Yasuhikotakia modesta | reverse complement strand
TTCAAAAATTATAACTGTTATTACTGCATCTCTGGAAATGTCATTATTTCTGCTATTCCAGTTTTGTGGAGCTATGAACCTGAAATCTCTGTATTCAGTCCTTATCTTGACAATTAACCAGCTCTGCGTATTTTCACACACAAGATTTCCCACAGCCTCTGTTCCGCACTGAAAATCAATAGACATGCGGATGGACTCGCTGAAACGCTGCCCATTCATTAAGCTCCATTTTAGGAAACTAAGCTTTTTTCCTCGCATGTTTTCAGGTGTCCCTTCTGAATGGATATTCTTCATGCATCTGCGCAGGAGCTTGGCTGCTGCGCACACACAAAACATTGATTATCAGCCTTGGCGATGGCAGTTGTGGTATTTTCTTGCAGTTCGTAGACTGAGGATGGCTCCAAAATAACCTAAATCCTGACTTTGAGTGTAAATGATAGCTGCTTCAGGGCCAGGAGTTTACAAACTGTGGGAGGATTTTGCAGTTGAGGCCTCAGGGACGTCACACTTTAGACATTATCAGAGCGCTCTGTGCAGCAGGTCTTACAAAACGGCACAACACTGTGTGAACAAACGCTCAGAACTATAACAGCTCCCCTGTCAACGTCTGACCCTGGGCTGCTTTCCTAACTCCTCCCCCACTCTCTCCCTGCCTGTTGGGGGTCGGAAAACTAGACTTGCTTTAAGAAAGTCAGGCTCAATTTAATATCTGAGGTTGCTGAAGAGACTAGCACACTACTGTGTAATGCCACAACAGTGTGGAGAGTCAAACTAACTGAAGCTATGAGGTTGTGCTACCCGGTCAGTTACCAACATCACAGACACTGGAAATATTTAGTGACCTGCATTGCATTTGTATTGCTGGTCCGTGTATTAATACGTTTATGCTCCCTTCAAACACAAACTAGATGAAGGCATCTAAGTAGACAGAAAGCTATGCAGGCGCTTATTTGGGCTTCTATATTTAGTGCAGCAGAACACAGCCTGAGACAAATCTGACATTAATAACTGTTTAATCAACCACAACAGCCTAATGCTTTTTTTAATAGTAAATCATTACTAGAGAATGATGACAATAATTATTCCACTTACTTCACATGTTCCTGAGAACAGGACAATACACAATAACAAGTTCATTAAGTGAGAAGCTTAGCCTAAGTTATGACAATTTTCTTTGCTCATATCTGCCCCCTGTGGTGAAGCTGAGATACTGCATGCTAATGGCTTGTTAATTAGTTACACAAGAAGGCAAAACGAGGAGCTATGCCAAGCCATTAACAATTGATCAAAACCTGCAAATTATGATGATAAAATAAACATAAAACAGATTCAGTGGAATATTTGAGCATAAACAAAACACGAAAAATCAAACTTTGAAATACTCCACATCAAAGAATTGTGCGCCACCCCAAAGGCAGCAGAAACGTTGCGGTGCGCGATAAGAACCCGCTGTGTACCAGACAGATGGTGTAGCTGTTACTCTGAGCCGGCAGTCATGTTCTGAGTGCGGATTTGGGGAAGGCAGGTGCCCTTGCAATGTCACATCAACTCCCTCAATTAACCATCCCATAATTCATCTAGCCGGGTCTCCATGGTGAGGACATCTGGAAGGGCCACGCTGGACCACTATGACAGAGAACGTAGCTCTGAAAACCATCACTGTCACATGTTTACCAAATATCACATTTGCACTCATGAACGTTGCATGAGTTACAAGAACAGTTACGTTGGTGTCGGATACACAGCAGCTTGTGGCTCACATACCAGTGGATTTGACACACACACGCACAGACACACACACGCACAGACACACACACGCACAGACACACACACGCACAGACACACACGCACAGACACACACGCACAGACAAACACACGCACAGACACACACGCACAGACACACACACCAGCTCTCATTTTCGAATCAACATCAGGCTGCGAGAGGAGGTGGGGTCACAGCTGTCACATTTTCAGTCAGAGTGACACCAGCCAAGCCGTCACATCAGACCGTTGGTCCCTTTTGAGCTTTG
This sequence comes from Yasuhikotakia modesta, assembly GCA_036877545.1. Taxonomy (NCBI): domain Eukaryota; kingdom Metazoa; phylum Chordata; class Actinopteri; order Cypriniformes; family Botiidae; genus Yasuhikotakia; species Yasuhikotakia modesta. The sequence continues at coordinate 11,876 of JBAJNP010012055.1, read as the reverse complement.
CCAGCGCATGGAGTTTAAACAAGGGAGGAAAACGGCAGCCATCAATTTCAGAGTCCCTCCAGGCCTTATCTCACTGCAGCAGGCAGGTGTAGCTCATGTCTTTATCATCTTCCATGTAAAGGAACATCCTATTTCTAATTAACTACATCACATAACACTTCAGAGCTATGGAAGTGTGTTTCTCTAGTGACACCACAGATATCTTCAAACTGGAAAGTCAAAGGTTATATGAAACTATATACAAATAAAATATACACAAGCCATTATAAAATAAACCAAACTCCCTCAATAAGCCACCTCATGTAATGCAAATAATATCTGTGTTATTGTTAACAAACTGCCGATCTGCCCGGACACCCTAAAGTTTATCACAAAGGAATTAAAAAAAGAAATGTTCATATTTCTTTACGTTCTTCCTTGCCTAATGTCTCCTTCCCCTCAGACAGCTGTCTTCTCTCCACAGACGCACCAGGACTGGTGTCCATATGCTCAGTCTGACTAGCCTCAGGCATTCAGAGGCTAGCAGGAAAATGAGAAGAACACAACGTTTAAATCTGCATTACCGGTGCAGAGAGAGAAACTGCAGAACTGTCTCACAATTAGATGTTTATCTGTAATGCAGGTGTTGTGTCTTCAGATCTCAGTGTGAAGATGTTTAAGCAGAACACTCTCAGACATACACCCTCTCACACACACAAACACACTCACTCTCTCTCTCTCACACACACACACACACACACACACACACACACACACACACACACACTCTAATTACTCCTTCTACACACCACTTTTAAACACTCAAATTCACTCAATCTTTCTGTTTCCCCACTACCGCTGTTATCACCTCATGGTGCTAATAAACAGCACATCACACTCATCCTGTCTGAGTTGAGAGGATAATCATGTTGTGACCCACTGAAAAACAACAAATGAATATTGATTCTTCCACTGACCGCCTCCTTAAAAAGTAATTTTGCATTCTGGCAAATAGAGCTGTCAATGTATACATGAACTACAACTATATAGACAACTATATACAACATATATGTGTGTGTATATGTGTATATATATCTTTATGTACATACAGGTGTTTCTAAATCCATATTTATATATATTATTATGCATATTATGCATTTTATTTGTATATATATATATATATGTACTGTGTATATTTGTGTATATACAGTATGTACTGTATGTGTCTATGCATTTGATTATGTATTTATATATAGGTCCATGACTGTATATGTGTTACTATGCATATATATTTGTGTGTGTGTGTATAAGGGCTGCAGACTGACCTGTGCTGCTCTGTATTGTTCTGACAGTAGTGGTGGTTCGCGGAGGTGAGGCCGGCAGCAAAGGCCCATCGTCATCCTCCGAGCAGCCTTGGTCAATGGCACGTACGTAACTGTGACTCCTCATGCGGAAGCAGCCGGGCATGGGCAGGTCCAGGGCATCCACCGCCTGCGACTCCATCTCACTGAACACACTCTCACACACTGCCTCAATCTGCCCATTAACCTCCACCTCGCTCACCTACAGGAGAGAGAGAGAGAAGAAAACACAAAGAGACAAGAAAGATTAAATAAAGAACGGGTCAAAGGACGACACATCAGTGAGGAGTTCAGGGAAAAAAACTGGGTATCGTCCGTCCACAAGCTTCAACTGAGAAGACCCCCTTACCAACAGCTTATATAGGGGTTCAGAATCAAAGCAGATAGTTTGGAGACCACAAGAAGTTATTGAAAATCATGCAAAACAGTGACAGATGGAGGAAGAGTCAATAGAAAAGAAACATGGCGTCACTTGAAGGAAAGATTTTACAGTTTAAAAGACAGTGGAAACTAGTTAAATAAAGTTATGAAAGACATTTCTTGTGCATTACGCGAGTGGCAAATGACAACTATGTCATATGTGGCACTTTGTAATTAGAACTGACAAATTAATGCTTAGGGAGTCTATGTTTGTCCTAGGGATGAGTAACTGTCTTGGTTCTGATGAATATCATTGATGAATATCGTCCCACTTGGAGGAACATGGAGGTATTCGTCATTGTTAGTTGTTATCCAACAGTATCCATCTATAATTGAATATTGTTATGGTGATGGCTCACATTCATCTCATCAATGGATGAATCACAGATCAGTTTCATGGTTGTCTGGACCAATCTGGTTCCGACCACCCTCTCGTTGCCCACTGCTAGGAACGGACACCAAAGATGGTGCTGCTGGGAGGGGCACAAACCTGGCTGATGGTGCTCATAGCCCTCATGTAGCTCTCGTTGCGTGAGCGGTATTGAGGAGATGCTAGCAGAGCTTTGGGGTCCAGGGTGTCCATGCTTCTATTAATGGAAACTTCACTCACCGCCCGCAGGTAGCTGTGGCTGCGTATCTGCAGCTTTGGAGAATGTTCTGTAGAGATGCTGTGGATGAAAGAGAAGACACCAGATTTATTTATCTGTAAATGGGAAAGTTTAGCAGAACAGCGGAAGTTTTTTGTGCAGTAATTCATAAATGAAATGAAAGTACACACACACAACACCAATGCTGACACTGCTGTCGGACAGACTCCTTTATCTACTACACCAGTGCAAGCTTTGGCACACATCAACCAGCCTCAATCTCTATGGCTTCACATGTACATACAATAAGTGAACATGCAGTGAGCAGTTCAGTCCAAAATTCCCCAGGCATTTCCATACCCCGCTGCAGAACAGAATGGCTAAACTTCACAGGAAGTGCTCAGAGGTTGGGGGGGTTTGTTAGAGTTTCCCCCCGGAGTGAAACTGGCTTTGGGGAACCAGCTATGCGTGATGTCATTGCTGTGGTATAAGCCTATAAGGTTCTGTCTCATTCTCGTGGCGGTTGCGACGGATTGGTTCACTTTGTGATCGCTAATTTCTCCAGCCAATCAAAACGCAGCGCTGTGGCTCATGTACGTTCAGCTGCAGTGACAGCTCCCCAAGGCATCTTAGACTGTCTATGCTGATGATTCACAAAGATACAGAATTGTGACTAACGTACACGTGATTTATTCAGTTTCCTAAGCTATGACATAAGCAATAGCTATATTCCAATGTATGGCATTATATAATGTATATAATGTATGGTATTATATAATGTATATGGTATGGTATTTAATGCAGACATGACAGAGGCACACATTTATTATTAACCGTACACACAGAAAACAAAAGGTCAAAGCGCAGCCCTCAGTGTATAATCAGGGAGTTAGTTTGAGGGAATATAAGACTTACTCAAGCAAACAAACATGCTGATACAAAACTGACTAATTCAGCAAAGAACAGATAAAACCAGCAATTTTCTGTGGGTCTGAGGAAATTTCACGATATTTTCTGGCTTTTATAATGCCAGAGCAGTATTACGAATGTACAGATCTTCAAATCCTCCAATCGAGGTCTGGGCAAATGGGCATCCATTTCAACTGATGCAAATAAATAAAACTGTCTGACCAGTAACAAACAGAACCGACAAGGCTGCCTTTACAGAGTTAACCTACCCTCAGTTTTACAATATAAAAAAGGTCACTTCAGATTACATCCAAAACGGTTCAGACAATTGGAAAAATAACAAAAATGATAAGTGTGTTATTGATTTAATGACCTCAGCCCACCTACAGACCATTTCAGCCAACATCTTTAGACTAATCCGTAACTATGGCAACCCCGCAACGACTTCCCCCGCTCGTACGTCCTGTATTCACATGTGCTTAAATGTGCTGGCTTTAAAATAGCAGGAAAATGCATTCACGCTGTATTAAAGCTATGCTATAAATACAGCAAGCTATATACGTATAGGCAACACCGAATAGTTTAAGGGATGTGAAAACATGCTATTTTAGTATAAGTGACAACTTCTTGCATCACACAAGCCTAAAGCTGACTGACAGGGGAGCGTTACTGTGATACAAGTGCTGCAATTTTTAGCAAGTCCCTGGGCTAATTAGAGTAATTACTTGTATCTTTTCCATAGCGACAGCATGGCATATTGTGCTTCCTTAATTAAACCCGTACTCAGCTCCTGGGCGGCTGGAATAATGGTGGTGTGTTTCCGTGGAGACGCTGACTGATATCTCCATTGAGGGATGCATGTCTCCGTGACCATCTAATCTCCGTTTATCTCCGTGTTGATGCTGAGTGGGCAAAACCACAGCAGCTCTGCCCGTGAATGCTGGGCTGGATGATTAAGTCATATGCCAGGTTGGAATGAACCTCGGCACAATGCTGAACCGTGGCTGATTATCCACACATTAATATTGGAACAACCTGGTGACCTACAGCAGGAGTCAGGTGCCCATTGGGAACCAGGACAGAGAGGTTGGGAAGTCTAAACGTACTGTACAGAGACTGTTTGGAGAATAAAAAGTGACTCGCAACAAATAACACAACAAATAGCAGCAACAGGATATGATGTCATACTGTAGGGCAGAGATTAATAAAAATAACAATAATGAAATACACACCAAATAAATCCTAAATCATATTTTGGATACCACAATATATTTTTCTTGTACAGGAACAATTTGTAAAGTCTATTTAACTGCACTAGTTTTTAATACAAAGTTATAAATGTAAAGTGATAGAAAATGTTCTGCATAAACTTTAAATTACAAGTTAATGTCTGTAAAATCTAATGTGCCAGTCAAACTCTATTATGTAATTCACAGAATGGCGAGTCTTTGACTCCTTTCTAAAAGTATTTTCAGTATTAATTATAAGATTCATCACAACCAACTTAGAAACCAAAGCATGTATTGTAACATCACATTTGCATTATTTGCAAATGCTGTTTTGACAAAGTTAACTTAAATAAACTAAATTAAAAAAACAATTAAAATAAAACAGCAGGGAATTTAATTGGGTTCCACTCGTTTGCTACAAAGCAAATTTTGCTTATGCCCAAACAATCACAACGAACACAAAGCACAACGTTAGAATAATAACTATTCTCACAGCGTTAAGAAGAAAATTACAATTAATTTTCGTGAGCAGCGCAAGTAAGCGACAAATGGCTGGAAAACTAAATTGACGTTTCTTATCATAAAAACAGCAGAAATAAATGAAGGACCAAAATAAAGGACAAAAACAAACCCTCTACAAAGCTGATAACAGTTAACAAACTGATCTCTTGTTAAAGCTACATGGCAATAGTTCTGCACACTGAGCAGATGTTAAAGGTTAAACACGCTCATGTATACGATGGCTCTGCTATGCTTTGAAATGGGCACCGACAGGCAGGAGAGTTAGAGCTGTCAGTGGACGATTGTTCAGCTGGAGGACTGTAACATGACTGAAACTACACGGTCACCCTTAACGGATACCATTTTAATGCTTCTAATGCCTTTGCTGTTCAAATATTACATAAAATTTATTCAAAAAGGCCACTTGTGGATCTCAGACTAAATAATAAGGAATAATTAAAAAATTATTACATTTCTATATTTGTGAAAATAATATGTAAACTGCCATTAACTCAGAATGTTAATGAATGTGTGATTGGTTAAATGTTGGTCAAGCTGGTTAATAATAGTGTATCCTTGACTTGTTGATTTTTACTGATTCAGATTCTTATGAACTTAATTATTTAATTGGTTTAAAATCAAACCAATTGGACCAATAAGTGGAAAGTCCATATTGTGTCTCTTTCATTGAACCTTTGACTATTGTTAACTACTAGTATTAAGTCACTCAGTAATCATTTTCACAGCAAATCTGCTAGTATCCGAGTTCACCATTGACAGCGAGTTCAACCATTAACAGCGAGTGACTCAGTAATCAATTCAACCTGTTAAAAAGACTGAGGTCGGCTTCAATCGATACTGTAACTCAGTTCAAAACAATTTTGTTGCCAAGCTGGTTCACATAAATAAGAACCGCCAATTCTAAGGACCAATTTGCTGTTGAATTTACCAGAAAATTCAGCTAGTGTTCATCCATTGACCAACACAGTAGTTTATTATCTATTGCCTTATTCTACCTATTCTCACCCAGATATCTCTCCAGTTTAAACATCTGTTATATAACCTAGCTTCTAGATACCTAATTTTAGCAGGCTGTTTTTATTTGCTAAGCTGCACTCCTACAAATTCTCTTAGTGTTTTATTCCATTTCACCTAAATAATCTATAATCAATAAATAAAAAATTATCATTACTTGTAAGTTTAATGATTTGCTTATATCTTGTTTTAAATTTTCGGAACAATTAAACACCAATTAAACTGACCAATTTACTGCTAACTAGCTCTAACTAACTGCTAACAAACCTGTATAACCCATGACTAAATACACAGTGACATATACATACAAGCCACATGCAAGCCACAGCTCTTACTTTAGAGTGGTCATCTCTGTCAGGGATGGCTGGGTGGCTCTGAGGTAGCTGGCTCGCCGTGCCTGCATCTTCGGTGATGGTTTAGGGCTGTCGTCCGAATCTCCGCTGTCGTCCTCCGCCATGGCTTTCACATAGCTGCCGCTGCGCATGCGCCTGCATGGGATATCTTCATCCTTGCCTATTGGAAACCCCCCCCACTCATCTTGAGGGACCTGTGGGGTCAAAGGTAACTTAGTGAGAACGTGACTCACCTCATGTGGGCATGGCTCAACAGGCACCCATATAAACCCAAACACATTACACATTATAATAGCCACTCTCAGACATAATAAATGGGGTTGCCAGAGTTAGCTTGCATGATTTCGCTAACAACGTATTCCTGGGTAGTTTAGCATCTGTGTGAGTGCTGCTCTCTCAGGGCAAGTTCTCATCAATGGGAATTTCCTAAGGAAGTCTTGAGGAAGTATGAGGAAGTATTAAGGAAGTATTGAGGAAGTTTAGAGGAAGTCAGACTGGAGCTTAAAGAAAAATTAACTGAGTTGTTGACAGTGTGGTTTCCGGATTTCAGATCAAAGGGTTGAAACGAAACGCTAACAATCTGATTGTAATAAAACCTTGACAAACCCTCATTAAGGCTCCACTAGATACAAGCGTCTCTCCTATAATAAACTATAAGATAAGCTTTTGATTAAACCAATACTTATGCACTGCCTCTCTAATAATATGTGGCCCATTAGTGTCTGAATGAAGTCAGAGCCAGAACTTCTTCCCCAAGCTGTCAGGTTCTTAAGGAGGATCAGGGCGCTGCTCGTGAAACTTCAGTTGGACTCTCAGACATCTGCTGGGAAACCCTGCAGATAAACAAAAGCCTGCTGCTGTACATACAGTCAGATTCATGCATTAGTATGGACAGCTAATGTTGTTTACGCAGCATCAAACGTATTTATTGTGCACTAGAGTAAATCGCTATAACAATATCAGACACTGAATTGCTGCTGCGCAGGATGTTAATATTGAATGCTGATTATGCAAATTATTTATGACATTATCTACACAGAATAAATTATGAGCTTCAAACAAGTGTGGCTCAGTTTATATGTGTGTGTGTGTGTGTGTGTGTGCAACTTTTCATTAAAAACCTTATAAATTATGTAAAAAACCCTGAAAAGTTATTTAGGGTTTATTTAAATGTCTATGAATGAATGAGCTATACCTGTTTAAAGCACCAGTTGTTGTGAAGAAAGCAGAAAAAATTTTCATGGATTATTAAAACAAAGGAAAGATTTAGGAAGGAAAAAGCTACAAAATGATTTTAGATGTTTTAACTGTTTTTTGGGATCATTAAACAAGATTTTAATAAACTTGTTTTTGTAAAAACCTCAAATTAGTCTAAAATGACATTTTTCACTTGTTTTGCCTGTAGCTTGTTGCGCATTTAGACTTTTTTTGGTAGTCACATATGCATACAGTACACACACACGCACGCACACACACACACGCACACGCACGCACACACACGCACACGCACGCACACACACGCACACGCACGCACGCACACGCACGCACAAAATATCATGGTACCTTTTCATTACTGTCCATGTGCCAAATAACTGACAATACTAACAAGGCCATACTAACAAACCGAGATGTGTTTGAAACCATTTATGACACGTTGTGCATATGTTGCTCTGCACTGAGGCTCATTTAAAGGTCTGAAACGAGATTATCCAACGGCATCGAGAGAAAATCCCACTTTTAAGAATTTCACTGTGATTATATGAATCCCTGCTGAGCTCTGGTTACTGGGGAAACGGCTGCACTTGACGTCAGGATGTGTATAAACGGCAGTCAGAGGAAGAACAGCTCCAGTAACGCTGTTGCTTTGTCCACACGCCCACACAGGCCTGACAAACACCAAACTTCCCTCAGACATCAGCAACACCCACACAGGCCTTTGGTCAAGTTGGGTGTGATGAGCAGGAAATGAGACAAATCCTCTGTTGGACTGATCTGAGTACAGCAGCCCTTACAGCACACAGCAGATTGTGCCTTTGAGCGGCTTGTCCTAGATGATAGCTTTCATTTCCTGTCATTTACAGAATTATAGTTTATGTTTTAATGTACGTTGGTAGGTTAAATCTAGCCTTGTTTTCTCTTCTGTTGAATGTTAAAATGGTACGTGATGGACCAGATGTAAACATTTAAGAACCAGTTCTTAAATGACTTATATTAATTGACCACAGCTATAAGTTTAAAGCTCAATGCGAGTTATAATTCTGCTTTTATTTTTTGAGGGTAAACTGATAAAAGCAGTTTTAACCAGCCCTAGCTAGTTAGCTAAACCAGTTAAACACCAGCTTAGGCTGGCGTAAGCAGTTTTGACCTCAGCAGGAACACACACACACACACACACACACAAAAATAAAACCATACAAACCCCAAACTCTTTATAAACACCACAAACTCAACATAATAATTATTGATATCTAAATCTTGATATTAAGCTTGAGCTGAATTTCTAAAGAACCTTTTAACAAACATCTAGAACAAGAACTGCACAGCGTAAGCCTTGTCACTCACGGTTTCTATGGCAACTGGGTTCCAGATTTAGCCCTGAAGAAAGATGCCAATTATTCTTTGTATTGACAGAGCATGATTGAGAACATGTGAGACATCCTGCCAGCTCAGTTTAGCCACTGAATTAGCATGTTGCTGCCCACGTTTGAACTCTGATTCATGGCGCGCTGCAGGTGGTCCTGAGATCTTCTGAAGTTTGTTCACCAAGCGGCTGTGTAACGTAACACGTTCATCACTTGTATTTTCATTCGGACTCTTTTCAAGGACTGTACAGCCTTTTACAGTAAAGAAAAATACACTGATTTTCCTCCACGCCCAACAATATATGTTACTTTTATCAGTTGTTCTAACAATGGCTGCAAAATGAATCTTTGCAACACACTTTTCACACGCACACCAGTCAACCGGTCTACACACATCTCCAACTCCACCCACCTCCACAGTCACACACAGCACACATGCACATGCACATAGCAATACAATAAGAATTTTCTGGAAGCCTTTAGCAAAACATGATTTTCATTATTCTGGATGAGGAAATAACACCAAAAAATACCAATAATACCAGTCAGAGATCAAATGATTGAAACAGATGCTTGTCAGCTAAACAGAAAGTAAGGCAGCTAATGGTTTGCACTTACTTCTCAGCAGAACTCAAATCAAAACTGGAGGCTCTCTCCAGAGTGGAGGAGGAAGAGGAGGGGTGGTGGAAGGGTGGAGGTGGGTTAGGTGAGCATGTGGGTGTAGGGGGAACCGAAAGGATTTTTGCATACCTGCAAGAATTGGCATGAGCGCTCCTGCTGACAAGCCTCTGCTTTCACTAGAGCCTTATCTACATTTACAGAGGCCTTCTGGTAGACTTGACGTGCTCTGCTCACCGTCAGAGAGGACGACCACGAGCTCTTCTTCATGAGCTGCGAGGCGTCCATGCTAAGCGGCACGCACGTCGAGCACTTTCCTAAATCATTGTTGCTGCGGGAGTTTTTAAGCGCCTGGTCATTAATGGTGTTATAGGACTCCAGGAAGTACTGCGACTGGGATTTATCCGGGTGGCGACCCATGGTCATGATGCCCGGCGGTCCGGGATGGAACAGGCAGGCCTCACGTTCCAATTCGTCTGAGCTCCAGTAGCCAGATGGCGGCGTCCGGTTCTTGGGCTCGGCCGACTTGCAGCGCTCCCTGCTCTTGCTGCGCTTGCGATGCCGGATGGCGGGCGGCTCTCCATCAGGGCTGGCTTTGCCCCCGTTGATGCTGCCCTTGCCATGGGCGTGACCTTCTAAGGAGTGAGACTTGGTGAAGAGCTTCTGAACGGAATGCACCAGGTGGCGAATTCGGCCAGGGCTGTCGCTCCGTTGCTCCAAGGCTGCGGCGGCACGCTTGTACTGCAGCGTGTGGTAGCCGTCCCGAGGCACTGGGAGTTGGCGGTCAAACTGATCCAAAATGGGAACAGGGACAAGCTGGCCCTTGTTGGCCGGAACACCTCCCCCAGTGTAGGGAACCACAGCGGTCTCATCCTTCAGCTCGTTTGGAGAGCTGTAGTGTCGCCGGGGGAAGGTCCCATAAGGCACCACACAGTCAGGCTGGTAGGGGCTTCTCTGGTTGTAGTATGAGTGGTCATTCGGGTGGGGGTTGTCAATCTGGCTGATGAGGTAGGGCTTGTGGTCCAAGTGGTGACCCATGGAGTCAAAGGCGGGGTCGCAGGTCACCACGTGGTGGTGGCTGCGGCTACTGGATAAGCCTTTCATCACAGAGACGGATTCATCCAGCGAGGAGTGGAGGCATCCACTCACAGTCTGGCTCCAAATTGAACTGTCAGTCTGCAGGGAAAACACAAAAACACATGAATAACAATTGTTAAAATGCTCAATTGCTCGTACTTCTGCATCCAATGATTAAATAAAACGTCTGATGTTGTCACAAAGACCGTGTTGCACAGCACAACATGTACCTTAACCTACCCACCTACAGGACTCCAACCACAAAAATAACACTCTAAAAATCTTAAAATAACACCTGTTTCCACCACTAGCAATGGTTAGAGACTATCTAGTAACCATGTGACCACTAGTAACCACTATCTAGTGAATGTGTTTTTTCTTAGGCAGTGAAATGTGGACATCTTCTGTGAAGGGAAGAAAACCAAAATTCAGAAACATGAAGACAGACAGAAAATGTGATCGAGTCGAGAAACCTTCCAGCATTTTTAAGCAAACGGTCCTTCAGACCTCTCAGTCGCTCAGAAAGATTTTTGTGAAGCACCTCCATTTAGGAGCTGAGAGCGGGTTCTCCGGGTTTAAAGATCTTATTTATAGCACTGACATCCCCTACGGCGCAGTCACAACTGCTTTGAGCTGGACTCATTAAGAGGAACGTGAGGTGAGCCCTGATTGGCTTATGCCTTCATTAAGGTTTTCCTGTGCATGCCAGCACTAAATATACTGAGGCACTGATTGCAATACTACATAAAACCTGATAATTATTTTGATCATCTCTGATTGGCCAACAACAATTGTTTAAGTTGTTGTTTTCTTGCACTCTACAATGGTTTCTAAATGGACACAAAAAAAGAATATGCTGCTTTCATTTGGACAGTTAATAATGATCATATAGTCTACATATGATTTATGATAAATTCCTGTAGAACTTGACTTGACTCAGGCATCAGTCTCTGATATCACCAGCATGACCCAGCGTGAGTTTCTCGTGCAACACAATCTGAGTAACTGCAGATGGTGAACACATTCCTCCAGCCACACTAATTGCATGACGTTGGATATGAAGAAGTACAAGGAAAGAAGGAGAAGAGAAAAGGGAAAGGACAGAGAAAAAGTAAGAGGCAACCGTGTTATTAGAGAGGCTATTACTGGGCCGTGTGACATCCTAATAGGAGGGGGCTGGTGCAGCTTGGATAGCAAAGCTACCGATCTCAGACACACACACACA
>JBAJNP010012054.1:0-13906 GCA_036877545.1 Yasuhikotakia modesta | reverse complement strand
AGGGGCCTCCAGCTATAACATCTACAGGGGCCGCCTGAAGACACAAGATTGTGTTTCAGCCAAATTATGGAGGAATTTCATAAATTGGTTAATATCACCAGTTTATTTTATAGATCACTTTAGATCACTGCCTCATGAGTTTGGATGTGCCAGTTGGCCACTGTGTAAGACGCACTAACAAGTGTCCCACAACAGTTTAAGCTCTCTGAAAGGATGAAAATGTTCCACAACAGTTTACAACATCCAAAGCTTATTTTCCATCTAATTGATGTCTAAATTTTTGTTTATAATTTACATTAAATATGTTAGAAGATGTTTTAGATCAGTTTTACAAAATCTGATTGAATGTTTTGGGCTGCATTACTCTTATATAATGTTTAAATCCGGTTTGTACTAGTACAGATTGTTTCTCAGCGGTCCTCAGCCAGAGATTTTGTTGGTGTGAATCTGACGTTCTCTGATTTCTGGACCATAATGACGTCCAGCAGGAATGAACATCAGGTTGAATGACCTTCGGCTGGGTGAGCGTGTGAGATGTTTTCACTGAGGAACTCTAAATGCTTCAGTGATCTTAACATATTCTTCAGTTCATGAGTTTATGCATGAATATCCACAATGTTCTGTTTCTCTCATTATCAAACGGCCTTTGCTAAGAACAATAAATCCACCTGCTGGGCTTAAATATTCAAACTAACATCACGTCTCTCATTCAGATTATAATCAGATTTCAGTCACAGTTTCTCACGAGTGTGAATTTCAAATGTGTTTACATTATATCAAACTTACACTATTTCAAAAGGAACACTAGCCTGTATTTACTTACGTGTTATCATACAAGCTTGTATACAGTACATATGGTACTCTATACATCTACTTATGAGTTACTGTATCTCCTGAAATGTTCATGTAACGTTTTGCTTATATATTTTTGATGTCAGAGAACGTTTGGGAACTCCAGGATGTGATCAGTGCATTGGAGCTGGAGGGAGAAACAGTGTCTGCCTGGCTCCTGTTATAAACACTGTTGTGCAGGTGAGATTCCAGCCTCATGTTTAATGTATACAAGTAGTTTTTGTGCACAGGACTGTAGAAACGACCTTACAAGCTGTCAGCTGTGATTCATTTTAATGCATGTGAGTGAAGTCTCTAATCTCCACCTGTGCTCAAATTCTCACGAGTGCCGCCGCCGCGTCCAGCGTTTAATATTATGTGGACATCCGTGTGGCTTCCTGAAGTTTGGACAAAAAAAGGTCATTTAAGTTTAAAGCGGTTTTCAAGTAAACACTTACAGGCTGGTTTTCTCTTTATAAACTCCATCTCTCATTTATTTCATGGCTTCGTATCTTTGCTTCTCGGGGCAGTTGCTGTTAGAATCAGCTCCTTAACGCTGCTTTATAATTGTAATTTTACAATATAAGTCTGACGGTCGGTTAGTTGTTAAATGTAGCGGAGAAACTTTCTGCTTCACTTAATGAAAATGGATTGTGTTTTATTTCACCCTGATGTTCAGTTTTATTGGGCATGTGAAGTTGGTATAATCACTTTATATCCAACAAAACAGGCCTTAAAATTAAAGTTTTGAACTTGTGGTGAGTTTGAAGATTGCTGCAAAGATTGTGTAAACAACATCTGGACAACATCATCTGAATCTTCTTGAAAAATTGGCCCTGTTGTGCGTTTGATGTCACGTACCTTTTGTTTCTTGGCAAGCAACCCACTGCATTAAAATTCACAGTCAATAAAGAAAGTTTTGACAGTTTTCTGAATACATTTGAGCTGCTGTTTCAGATTTTCTGAGACATCAGTCGTATAAATGTGAAGACCACTAAAGGAAATTGCAGATTTGCGACCTGTTCCTCCAGTACGGAGACGCATTGTCTGCATGTCACATGCTGTCCTCTAGATCTGTAAAGAGGATTGGCCGCACCAGCATGTCGCATGCAATAACATGCAAAACATTGCGGTCTGAATTTACTGTGACACCAGTATAATTCACTCATGTCCTGTTGCGAATAAACAGCAGAAACATGATCTGATTCATGGCAGCGTTCAGATCTCGCTTAAAATTGAAACTGTAAGCTGACAGATATTCATTATATTTTCATTTCCGAAGACATAACAGGATAAAATGTTATTTGCATTTTAATGTGTATATATTTACAGAACAGACGATACAGTCAGAACCAGATTAATTCAAATATGCATCCAGATTTGTGTTGGAACGTTTCATCTGGTAAAATGGTTTTGAATTTTGTCCTGTTATGATTTGGGTCATAAGCTCATGAGAGACAGATTGTCAGACTCAACAGAGAACGTTCTCAGGACGTTGGCTAAAGTTCTGTCATAGTTCTCACAGTGTTTTGTTAGGTAATGGAAACGTTTGGTAAACATTCAACCTGAACAGACACGGCTGGTTCTGATCGTTTTACTCAGACACTCCTGTGTTAGTGTTAGTGTTGACAGAACGTGTTTGTGTTAATGAAACATTGAAAATGTTACTGCTGTGATATTTACTTCTGCAGGGTGAAGTGATTTACTTTTCCCAACACCACGGATGGTTGATGTTTCAGCCTGTGAGTGACTTACATTGTTGCTGTGTTGCAGTTTTAAACAGAGGAGGGATGGAGAGGTTTGGAGAGACCCGCAGGTATCTGTGACCATTCGCCCCTGTAACACCTGCTGCTGAACAACACGTCTTATGAAACTCTGCTGAAAAAACACATTAACTTTTCATTTTGGTCAGATGTGAAGACTGGGAGAGGGTGCGATTTTACCATCCTGACGGATTTTCATGCCCAAAACAGCCCCAGTGGTAAGATGCAATACACAGGCTAGTGTGTGACTTACTGCCGTAATAAATATACATTAGATCACATTTATTTTGTAACAGTCCACACAACCTCTGCGTTATGTCCACACTTCTCCTCAGATGGTGTAGTTCTGATCTCAGGAGTCGTGTTGTGAGATGCTTCTCACACACTTCTGATTATGAGAAAAGTAGAAATTAAGTGTCGAGATTTCGGGAGGAATTTCAAAGCTGTGACCTTGTATTAGCTTTTGGTTAAGATTTACTGATGTTCTGCCTCCATAGAAACCAGTACTGTCATGTCCACGCTGATAATTATTTGAATAGGTAAAGGTTGGAGATGGTGAGATGTATTGATGTTTGAAATGTACACAAATGGCACTTAGTAATAGTTCTCATATCAGCTCCGCTTGGTGACATATAATCCTCACAACTACAGCATAAACTAAATGATCACTGCAGTTCCTTACAGTCTGGGATGTTTGCAGTATTATGTGTTTTGATCATGGATGGTTAGGTTTTGCCCTCCATGAGCCGTTTGTAAAACCCTGGTCACAGATTTTAATGTCATTATCTGAACGTTACGTGTGAGTTTTTGTTTCAGATGTTGGTATCTTCAGACATTGGTGAGGAGAAAGCAGTTGTTACGAGCAGAGCAGCAATTCTGTCAGCCTGGCGATGGAATAAAGCGGCTTTATTGTTCTTTAACTCTGAACGGACCGTTTCCACAACATTTACAGTAAGTTAAATGAGACGATTATGATTCGTCCTGAACCAACGACTTTAAATGTTGTGGTTAAAGGCTGACAGGACGGATGACATCTCACTGATGCTGCTAATTCTCTGCAGCCTCTGAGGATGTTTTAAAGTTAGAAAGATCAATACTGTGAAGAGAAGCTTTGGGTAAATCCAGTTAGAAACCGCAACCTCGCGATTGATCGGAGCAAGAATTAAATTCTGTTCAAACTCCCTCCCACTCAGCCTGATTCAATATCACACACAAATCCTGGAAAGACATTCAGGAAGATAATCTGAAAACATCTCACCGCACTACCTGCCCAGATCGCACACAACATACAGGCTTGTGAAGAAATGCATATTTATCAGAAAGCTGACAGACAGGGAGGATTTGAGCTGCGCAGCTAGTCAGTTGAGTTGAGAAAACAGTGTTCAGTCTGTAACATAAGTGCCATTAGTTATCAGTAATACTAGTTATAGTTGACCTGTTTCACATTGTTTGCCTCCCTCACACTATCATGTTTGTTTTTCTGTGTCTTTTAATGGAAATTTGCTTTTAATATGACATGCACACTATTTTAAAATAAAGCTTATCATTCATAATTTAAGAACTATATGTAACATTTGTGAAGCACAAACAAATTTGATTTAGGAATAATTCTGTATGTATTTTAACTTATGTAAAATAACCTTAATACATTTGTGGAGCTGGATTTCCATTAATTTGCATACATCCCTGAGCGTTCACATCGCCATGGGAACAGAAGTGACCGTATGGAAAATTGGTTTCAGTCATTGATGCTGACTATTCAGGGAAGGAATTTCAGTAGTCTTAAAATACGCCAATAACAGCTCCTCTATCTCAGGCAGCAGCTATACGGTATAATGGCAGCCATTCAGTAATCAGTATCACTTTCACTACATGCCCTCAGAATCTGCTCCCGTCCAATCAGATCTCAGCAGCCACAGCTAACCCGCATAACTTTATTAGTCTAACCACACCTTTCACAAGCACATCTGAGACTGTGAAGCTAATTGCATTTCCTGCGGCGAGCGGGTGGCTAAACCTGTTATCAGTTTTCAGCTGCTTTTGACATACGACTTTTTCTTTACTATTTTTTAAAACTACAGTTGAGAAAAATGCTTTGTTACGTCTAGCATGTTTTGTTTAGGTTGGTTTTGCTTGCAGGTCATTCACAGTGATCTTTCGTTTGATAGGCTGTGTAGCAGAACACAATATGGCTGACATTAAGTTGTGCGTTTGACTCTTTACTGCAATATAATGAGAAATCTCTCGGGTCGAGACACAGGTTATCCGTCACCTCTTTATTTTACCCTGACAAAGTATCGTCTCATTTAATTAAAGAATACGCTGACCTTATCTCTCTCAAATCAATAACTGTCCTGTCTGACCAGTGCAAGAGCTCTCTGGTCCAACAAGATAGTGAAAACACACAACATGTTGAGACGCATGTGGACAGCAATCGCTTTACCAACAATGGCTTTAATCCGTCAACGTCTGCATGAATTCTGTGTCATTCTGAAGGTGAAAAAGTAAAAGACATTTTCAGCCAACAATTTTTGGTTGTAAGAATATTTTCATAATGTTTCCATTATGTTAAGAAACCTGTTAAATATGATTTATGTTTTTAAACAAT
The DNA here is from genome assembly GCA_036877545.1 of Yasuhikotakia modesta. NCBI lineage: Eukaryota > Metazoa > Chordata > Actinopteri > Cypriniformes > Botiidae > Yasuhikotakia > Yasuhikotakia modesta. Next base: position 8,704 of record JBAJNP010012054.1, on the reverse strand, counting down.
CCAATAATGTTGTTGATATGATATCTAACTTTTAAAAGTTATACGGTTGCCAAAGAAACCTTTTCGAGAGGGCTTTTAAAGAACATTGGCCAACGCTCTGAGAACATTGGCAAAATTAGGTTAAGTTCACATAATGCGTAAAAGATGATGTGAATCCGGAGTGAAATCAGTATATTTATTCAGTGTGAACACAAAAGATTTAACAAGCAAATGCAGAATGAATTTGACCTCCGTTTAACCGCTGATTTAAAGCTACAGAAAACAGAAGATTTCTGTGGATTCATTTTGAGGGATTAATTTAAAGGCTCTGGCAGAAAGAAAGCAGCTGGTGAGTTGTGATTTGGTTCTGGTAAGTCGCATAATGACCTTTTACTTCCTGCAGGCTAACAATCACAGTTACGTATTACATTCTGTATTCTGCTGTGATTCAAGCACATAACACTGAACGTATTATTTCAGTCTTTAAGAATCAGCTGTAATTACTGATGGTGATTTAAATGATAAAATAACCTGCATTAGACCCTTCAAGACTGCAGGAGAAAGGCCATGTGGGTGATGTATTACATGATTTTATTAAAAATGTGATTACTTGTGATGCCAAAGTTGCAAAGCAATTCATTTTTTGAGCAAACTATTTCGAAGTCACAAAGAAAGTCATTATTTTGATTCAATTCAGTCCCTGTTTCTCTCCTGTCGTTTCTCCTGTCATTTTTGCTTTGTTGTTTTTTACAGTGATCATTTTTGAGAGATAGTTACCCAAAATTGTGGAGGATCAGATGAAATTGCTGTCCAGCTGCAGTGAAGCGGCATTTACTGCACCGTATTTGTGTCTGTTTTGATGAAACAGCAGAGGAGATGAGAGCAGCACATACACCGACTCCAGTGGGCATGTGAAGTATGAGACACAGAACACACACACTTATACACTCTTACACACACACACTTATACACTCACACAGTTTCATACACACACACACTTATACACAAACACTTTCACACACACTTATACACTCACACAGTTTCACACACACTTATACACTTACACACACACTTATACATTTTACTCAGTTTCACACACACACACTTTCACACATACACTTATACACTCAAACTCTTTCACACACACACACACACTTATACACTCACACAGTTTCACACACACACACACACACTCACACAGTTTCACACACACTTATACACTTACTCAGTTTCACACACACTTATACACTTACTCAGTTTCACACACACACACACACACACACACTTATACCCTCACACACAAGCACACTTTCACACACACTTATACACACGCACTTATACACATACACTTATAAACTCACACACTTTCACACACACACACACACACACACACACAGGGGATTCGATGTACAGTATCTGAAACATCTCGCTGTTGCCTAAAGTTACATTTGGTGACTACATTTCCACAGGCCTGCATTTCTGCACTGCAAACTTACCTGTGAGTGTTTCTCTCAGCCGGATGGATTTATACAGGCGCAGAAAGTGAAATCCGGGATCTGTGCGTTTTTTGGGTTGAGGGATCAGTGTTCAAAACGATCTCCAAACTTTACCCAGATTCACAACAGTGTGTTTATAATAATGATTCACAACTTGGCTGTCAGGTCAGATTTTCCTGGAAATGTCAGTTCTGTTGCTTCATGCTGATTGGCTAATTAATTGTTGCATAGCAACCAGATGGGACTGCGGTAAAGCCTTGAGTTTATAACTATGAAAAAGTTATAACTATGAAAACTGTATCATTACGTAATATCCTGAAAGCAGCTTTTTAAAACGTGTTTAAATAAGATGAATCAATAAAGATTTAAAAAATGATGGTGTGAAAATTCACCAGGCACTGTAGGCACCTGTCAGACAACGTTTCAATTACGTTATGTTAATGTAAGCGTCACATGAGGAAAAACTATATCAGAACTTGCCACCTCGGCTTCATTAGCACCTGTCATAACTTATTAAACAGACCAGCTAATCACAACTAATCACAGTCATCACATTTCTGTTCGTTGTTAGTAACAGGAGACGTCTGTCTTTTCCCTGAATGCTGAAAGGTGTGAGAAATGGATGAAAGATTTATCAGATTAATCTGTAAGTCTTTTTTTATTCCAGTTTGATGCTACAGAGCACAGCAAGGCTCTTGTTTTCTGTACAGGCGTTGAGAAATGATGTGGTGGTTCATTTAGGAAGGGCGGCACACGCTGCAGTATTAACACATTAATCATAATCATCATTTATCAGAGCGATTACCACATAATGACACAGAACACTGAGGGGGCTGGAATGTAAACTGTACATGTGTTTACATTAATCATCCCATCAATATCAGGAAGGTTAAAATGTGTGTGTGTTTGAGTGTGTGTGTGTGTGTGTGTGTGTGTGTGTGTGTGTGTGTGAGTGTGTGTGTGTGTGTTTGTGTGTGTGTGTGTGTATTTATGTGTGTGTGTGTGTATATATGTGTGTGTGTGTGTGAGGGAGGGGGTACATTTAAAATGTTGTTCTCAATGTTTCAGGAATGTTAAAAAATGTTAGAAACATTTTTATTCTGTAACCTTTTTAAAACATTTTTCAAACAACTTAGGCAGGTCTGTGATATATGATGTGTAACATTAATAAAATGCTCTGTGAACGTTTGCTGTTAGCTGTGAAAGCATCAGTCGTGGTGTTGTAGCCTCTGTGATGGAAACGTTTCTGTAGCTTTAAAGGCGGTTCTTGTTTAATTAAGTTGTGATATTTGTTCTGTGGTAAATAAGAGATTGTGGACAGACTGAATCTGATCTGTTCTCGCCTCTGGGCGTTTTTTTGCGAGCTAATAAAAGTGACAGGAGTGACGGCACAGGGCAAATAAAAGACACAGCGGAGAGCAATGGAATTATCACAAACAATAATGAGGTAAGTGATTTTACCTTGAGCAGTGATCTTATCAGGAGGACGGCACAGGACTGAAATGGCCTCTGTGTTCATTAACCTGCAAAGTTTAGTGTTTAAAACCGTCTCATGACTTTAGTTTATAATATTGATTTTTACTTTAAGCTGTCAGGTTTTCCATAAGAACGTAACCTGCATTTTTATGTTTCATACAGAGATGGCGAGAGGCTGAAGTAATCCATCACCAGTCTGACGTGAGATGTGATGCTTTTATCACTTTCATTATCACTTTCTTTATCACTTTCATTACAGTTGATGGTGGGTGGAGTCTGTGCAGAGCTCATATAATGAGCTTTAAAGCCCAGATCAATACTGGAGTTCAATACTGATGTACGCGATTAAACTTGCCTCCATCTTTAACAGATAAAGGGTTATTATTGGAATCATTAATAAGATAAATAATGTACTTTTATAACTTTGAAAAGATTTCATTATTACCTGGATTCATTATTTTTAAAGTGAATTTCCTTCAGGGCTGTAGAGAAAAGCAGCAGTTATAATTAAAGACCATGTGTGACGATCTCAACAAGCGTCTTTAAGAAAACGTTACAGAAAGATACAGAAACATATTGATGTATTAATATAAAGAATAATGAGAAAAATAAGTGTGTTTGTGCTCTTTTCCCTCCAGCCATTTCTAAACTGACTAATGAAACCTCAGTAATGGGATTAATTAGGTCAGTGGGAGACTTTTCCCAGAATCTGGGTTCAGTCATTGAAATATCTAGTAGGAATTAATAGCAAACTAATTACACAGACTTCCTGTTTCCATCATGATCAAGCATCAGTGTGACAATTACGCTCCACATCTGTTGTGCTGGTCACTGAGGGCTGCTGAGAAGACTGAGCACTAATGCTTTTACTTCCTGTTCAACAGCCAGACACAGATGAGACCCTTCCTGTGACGCTGCGAATTACACGTCAGGTTCTCCAAACAACTTTCTGTCCATCCGAAAGAACGAGGAAAACACATGTAAGCTCATGGTGTTACTGTAACTTACTGTAACTTTTGATGTATAGAATTAAGCTTTTTATGCATGTTAATTATTATTAAAAACAGTATTTTATGTATTAAGTCCTGAAATATAAGTCCAATCAAATAGTGACATTTGAATTATTATGGAACTTTATTTGCATTAAACGTAAAACATCACAGAACCGCTCAAATAAAACGATAATCTGTTCTTGGATTGTGTCTTAATAGTTAAACTGTTGCATGCGCTTCATTCAGTTGTTTAATGTGGGATTATAGAAAACTCACATCGTACAGCCTGTTGGGTGTTATCAGGGATTTGTGCCGTGCAGTCCTGCAGAATTTACACTTTATGCGAGTTTTACACACGTTTGATATGCAATAATTTACATGAATTATTTTCTTCGTTTCAGACTCTGGTAAATGAAATGGAAATGACAGACCGCAGGACAGACACAGTGAGTCTCACTCGCTGCTTTATCTGTAAATGAACACATTACAGTCTCTCTAAAAATGAGTTTCGCTTGGGAACGCTTTTTAATAAATTGTAATAAATAGTTTCATGAGATTTATAAACAACAGTGCAAGTGTCCTTTTAAATTTGAATCTTTAATAATTTATAAGTATTTCGAACACATCTGTACTGACATTGAACAATTTCTGTGTCACAAAAAATACAGTAAATATGCTTACAGTAAATAATCTCAAACATTAAAACACAATCTTTGCCATAGAAACGGCAAAACTTGCTTTAAAACTATTTAAACATGTTTCATGGATGCATTGAGGGCTGTATTTGTGTATTGTGTATGTCACTTGTAGAAACTGCTTTTCAGATACTGTAACATATTGTGAAATACTTTCTATGAGGCACAACAATGTTGTAGAGAAATCTGCGCTCGCTGCTTGTTGCAGCAGTTTGAAATGACCTTTCTGTTCCAGTTTATCTAAACGTTGATTAATGGTTTGTGTTCTGGCGTCTGCAGGTTAGTCTGCCTCTTTCACACCTGAATACATCGTGTTATGGCTTGTGTGCAGGGTCTCTGTCACGCAGGGTCTCTGTCACGCAGGGTCTCTGTCACTCTATTGTGTTTATGTTGAAAGTGTGTTGAGTAGAACCAACAGTTTTTAACAGCTGAGATTCATCACATGTTAACTGAGTAAATCCTTTAATCATTTGATGTGCCGATTAAACTAGTTAAACACAGAGAACTTTATCACATCATAACAGTTAGTTATGAGTCACAGTAATGAGAAGTTAAATGTAGCTTTAATCACATTAGATGTAATCAAAAGGTTTAGATTCTTAAGTGAATCAGTGGTTGTGTTTAATTTAGCACAGCTGTTGATGAAGATTACGGGTTTGTCATTAATGGGGTAGATTAGACGTCTTCCTCAGTTTAACCAAATTAAACAACTAACCAATCTGTGCTGCTGCTCTGTGTTACGGTGCCTCTGTATTATTTCCATGGCTGGTCTCTGAGTAATTCTGTCCTCGAGTCTCCCTGCAGCGTTTGTGTTAAAACAGAGGCAGAAAACAACAGATGCAAAGCTAATCAGAGAAGCAGAGGTCAGTTTTCTTCTCTCAGCCACACTGGAAAAATGTGAGTCTCACAGTTCCTCAGTTTGTTAAATCCATACGGCATCACAACTGATTGCAATTTAACAATATATGCAGAAAAATGACTTTTAAAATTGACATTCATATGTAATATTGCACCAGTATTTTTAATACATGTTGGATAGTTACTGCAAATGTCTTCAGAACATATTAGAGTAACGTACAGTAACCAGTAAATTGATGATTATCATAGATCATAATTGTTGATTGTTATAAGAAACTCCCGACTGCTGCTTCTGTACGTCTCTTATAAGTAAAGATAGAATGGATCAGTTTGATTAGACTTTGTTTAATTCTGTATATAAGGGCTGGTTTAGAGAATCCATACATTTAATTTACTCTGCTAGTAAAAACCAATAAAGCTCAGAGGAACCGGTGGAGGGTTTGTTTAATCAATCCCCCCAAATTACATTTAGATCCTGTTTCTGTGGAGCCGCTAAATCAATATCTGAGCAGGAAATCTGACACGTCTTTTTACTTCATAGCTGTGATGCTGTCCTGTGTTCTATGTCCTGTGTTTTGAAACTTCATAAATACTGTTTTTGTCTTGCAGGCTGGCTTTCCATGTTTTCTGATGTTACAAATGATGACTTTACGCTGTCACATCACAACTGAATGATTGTTTTTCCCCAGCATCCGGACACAATGCACTTCATAACAATGAGATAGATTTCAAGTCCTGCAGGATAATAATGTAATGCAGCGATTAAAGCGATTATGTTTGCTGGTGAATATGAGATGATATGCAGCTGATGTACACTGATGTCGGTTCTTACGGCTCATATTTGAGACGGTACAGAGAACATGTCTGATAAATTGATATTCATGTCGAATGGTAATCTGTTTATGCACGTATTAATCTAATCTCCACACTTTACCCTTGAGTGTGTGACCTGTCTGATGTTTCACCACAGCATTAACATGGATGGAGACAAAACCATTCTGTGGCTCCTAAATTAAATATATTACATTTGTCTGAGAAATAGATTGTGACCACCGGCACAATAAATGATTTATAAAGAAGCTGTTTCATGTTTCAAACAGTCAAACTCTCTGGCTAATTTAATCTGTGAAATAAAAACTGCTTGTTTTATTTACTAAACATTCAATTAGTGGATTAAGTGCACTTCCAAACGATTAAAGTTAACTAACTTGTCACTCCCATCCAGCGTAAATGATGCGTGATTGATCTGAAGCAAACATGCAGCCGTATTGCAATAACAGAAACTCTGGTCGCAATATTTTGATTTGTACAGATCTGACATTTTCCGGGTAGAAAATGGATTTTGCTGAATTAGTGTCGCAATCAGAGAGATTCATTCTGAGCGCAATACATGTAATGTTTCAGAAATAAAGCAAATTTCATTCTCAAGCGCAGGCAAAGCTAACAGCACTGCTGCAAAACACGCGCATGCAATATTTACAACTGTGACCTTTCTGTCCTTTCCGCTGTACAGACAGGGTGGGCGATTTGTTCCACAAATATTTCTTGTTAGGCTGGTTGAATCATTTCATAGTAAAGTACAGTGGTCTAAATATGTTTCTATGTCTTCTGTAAAAGGTGCAGGACCTTCTGTCTGAATGCAGTGATAGGAAGTTTCCTGCCTGTCAAATGATGTGTGTGTGTTCATGTTTGAGGATGTGTGTCATTTGTGCAAGGAGCCATTGCTATCCTCTCTGAAATTGCCCATCCTGTCTTTAATAACAGCCTTAAACACAAACCACGGCCCTCATGCAGGGGCGGCGGTGAGCAGTTCTGAGATCAGTTGTTAAATGCAGACTCCTGGTTTCTGTCCATGTCCGTTGGCCACGGTGGCCGCGCTCTTCCTGATGGAGGTCATGCGGATGGCGGTGCTGCTCTGCAGGTAACTGCTGTTGCGCTCCTGGTATCTGCGTCTCCTGCAGGTCAGCTGGCTGTTAAAGTGCCTGCGGAAGCTCTCGCTGAGCAGATACAGGGCAAACGGGTTCACGCAGGAGCTGGAGAAGCTCAGCACGCGAGCCACCAGCGTGATGATGAGGTGCGACAGCGAGGAGTCGATCTGTCGATAGTTGAAGGAGCGGTACATGTACAGAACGTGGTTGGGGAACCAGCAGAGCGCGAACAGGCCCACGAACACCAGGACGATCTTGGCCAGACGCTTTCGTGTTTCAGTCTTGAGGGGGAGAAAGAAAAGAAAGTGAGAGAAAGAAAACAACAGACAACTGCAGTCAATAAAACATGAGATGCATCCTAGATGTGGAACAAAAATCAATAAACATGCAGCGGTACAGCGGGTGATTCGCCTGATTGTGACCCAAAAACTGATTGTTATCCAGTCAGAGTTCCTGCAGAAAATGAAGGTGTTACAGTTTGTGTTTTTGTGCTTTGAAATTCATGTTAATCCACATCATAATATCTAATAATTTCATTCATTTAAATGTATTTACTTAACACAAAATGACTTTTTATTATAAATATACATTTTCCCAGTAACTGTGTCCAGTTAACAGTTTTAGGTTATAAGAATGTTTCCACTGGCAACAAAAAACATTAAATGAAATGTAAATGTACTTTTTAATTTTCTGTAACATTTTTGAAATGTTCCACTTACTGTTTAGGAATTAGAATAAGATTTGGAATAAGGAATTTGATAGATTAATAATAGATGCATGAACAAAACAGATTAGAACATGTCTTCAATGTTTTGTTTCTTTAAAAAGACACCATTACTCATAACAGAGGCAGATAAGAGCAGCGATAAACTGGCTGCTGAGGGAACATTAAACGGATGATCTGTCATCTTTCAGGACTCCTGGAGATGTTTAACCAATGATTCGCAGTCCAGCAGAAGATAAAACGCTCCGTTTGAAAGATCTGGCCGTGAGGGAGTCCCTCAGTTCAGGTGAGGCAAGTTTTATTCCTGCTTTTAAAATATTTATGGTTTGCGTCTTCAATCATCATAAAATGGTAAATACTCTAAAGAACATCTTTTACTTTAAATTATAAAATGACAAGTTCAGGTCCTGGATGCTGATTGGTCACATTTGGCAAATCGATGAGCTCGTCACTGAGTTACTAATATTATCACTGCGCGTCACACAAAGCTGACGGTTGTTTTGTTTTGCATACGGTAGCATGTTGTTCATTTTTTTAACTATATCTTTTAAAGAAA
>JBAJNP010012052.1:0-13911 GCA_036877545.1 Yasuhikotakia modesta | reverse complement strand
CACACACTCATATCAGATACTATCTGCAGTCTAACTCTTGATTTTTGTCAGTGTACTTCTCTGTTCATTCAATTTTCCTGTTATTTAAAACGAAGGGCTGTTATACTGTTTAAATGCAATGCTGAACGACACAATTTGATAAAGAGGCACACAAAATGATGCACAAGAATACTGACGTTTATCCTTTTCTGTGCATGACTTTTGGCAAAGTAGTCTCACAGATTTATTTTACAATGTGCTTCTCTGATAGCGGTTTATATCCACAGTGTCTGTGCTGTCTAAAATAAAGCACTTTTTTATTTAACAAATGAATGGACGCAGAAGTACACGGAGCATTTTAAACTTATGCAAACATGCAGACGTTTTAACAAACTGATGTTACCTTAACTTACCCCGATGTTATTGGGATAAACGACAGCTTACTGTAATAATCATGTGGATGAATGTTTTGACCGCTGTTACCATTGGTGCTGTTGTATGTTTTGCATTTATACAGCGCAATTGATACGTTTTTTAAAAACGGTGTTACTGCTTAAACATGTTATTCAGACGAAAAACTGACTGCATTGATCACGTTATCAACCGTGACCACCGTTTTCTGTAGGAAAAGCAGCGTCGTATACTTGCGTTTGCCTCCTGGGATCATGTACTAGTGTGTAGCATTATCCTTTATTACTGTAATTGTCTAAAATTGGCTTTTGCAACTTACAAATAAAACATTCTGCTTTAAAAGCTCATTAGATATTGACTGTTCATCAGAGTTTTTCTTTCATTTTTTGGGCAAAAACACGCTTGACCGAATTCGATTTTATTGACTTTTATTATTATGACAGAAATAAAAACAATGCATTAATGTTATTTTATAAAGCTAACATATTAACGTAGTTTAAATCGTCATGAGCTGCAGGTGTCGCGCGCTCTGATGAAACCGCTTCAGCTCTGCGTGACACCGGACGACAAACACCGAGGACCTCAGGAGACCCGAGACTGCGCTGAGGAGTGAGTAGTTCACCCCAAACGCCTCCTTTAACAGTAAATCCGAACAATATAACAACCTTTATCATTAAAGGTCACGAGTGAGTTACTGGGTGTGTTTCATGTGAACGCTAGATGAGAGTAAAACGTTAAAGTAACATTAAAGATTGATTCGCCGCGGTTCTATGACACTTAATGCGGTTTGTTTACGCTAAACGTTTGGGCTCTGAGGGTGGCAGACGGCAGGGCAGCAGTGAGCGGCGTGTTGCGTCTGATCTCCTGCTGGAGCTGCTCCTTCAGCGTGGACACCTGCTCCTCCAGCCCTCGGACCCGCTGACGGTGCGCTCTCTCCCGGGTCGCCAGCGCTCGCTCGGCCTCCCGCTGGCTGATGCGCAGGCGCTCCGCCTCCCGCTGCGCATCCTCACGCAGACGGGCCGACTGCTCGCTCACGCTGTGGTTTTGCTCCAGTTCCGCCAGCTGAGCCTGAAACAAACGAACCAGCAGCTGGTTATTTTTATTACCAAAAAGACGTCATAACCGGTTCTGTATTAGGAGCGTCACAGCTTTTGACTGATCCACAGTCAATCCACAATGACGTCACATGGCTTAGTAAAGGACCCGCATCTCGACGACGTTATGACGTGAGGATAAGATGGGCTTCCCTTCAGGATTCAACCGGTTTTCCGCTCATTCTTAAGCGACATCTTTCACCACTTTAATCAACTCAGTAACGAGCTACAGGGCAAGCAGAGATCAAACAGTAACCTTGAGGAGAAACGAGCATCACTGCTCTTCTCTCATTAGCTATACTAGCCACTTATTTATACTGAATTTTACATAGTCACAAAAATAATTCACTCTGACAAAAATAACAAGAAACAATATTTCCATATGTTGAACTCTGTTATATGTACCTACGACTCAGTTTAATGAGTTAAATTTTAAATGTGTTTAAAACTGCACTAATGTTTTTATGCAGTTTTAAAACAACATTTAAACGCTGTATGTTTGTTAACAAAGTCTATTGTATGTTGCACTGATGATGTTATGCAGTTTCAAAATACATAATAAGCATGTAGAAAAATACAACATAATGGGCTCTATACTGTTGTTGTGTCATCACTCATATAACAAGCCTCATCTCTGCGGCACTACACACTAGATGTACACACTACACACTAACAAACACACAATACACAACCCCTCTCATGTTTTAGATGGCACCACACACTAACAAACACAATTCACCAGCAGAACCCTTCAGTTACTCACCAGACAGAATGTGATGTTCAGTTTGACACCACACAACTCTTCCTTACATCAACACACACACTTCATGCCATTAGTCAACATTATTTTGCTATTAATACTGTTATGTAAACTAGCGTATAATGCAATTACCTGCAACAGCACAATCTGCCTCTGCGCGTCCTGCAGCTCTTGCTCAGCGGTGTTGAGCGAGCGATCCAAACGCCCTTTTTCTGCAGACAGACGCATGGTGCTCTCATCTGTCTGCAGCTTCTGGCGCTCCACCTGATATAAAGATCAGCTGAATCCACACACCCAACGCAAACTCTCAGATCTGCATCTACACATTTCCTTGTTCTTTAACTAGTGGTAGTAATAGTAATGGCATTTAAATAAGACTGTGTAAACAAAAGTTTGTTAATGCTGTTAAAAAAATATTTGTTACTGTCTCCACTGTTTCATTAGTTCTATGACCAGCATCAAATCCATTGGACTCCTGCTGTTTGATAAATTACTGATGGTTCTCACTGTGTCTACCTTTAGTTTTTGAGATTACTGTACACAAATGGAATTTAATTTGTTGAAATTGCCATCAACATCTATTTTTCTGTTGTTATTCCCAAAAGCTTCTGTGTATCTTCTAGCACCTAGATGACTGTGTTGTGACAGTCACCTTATCCAGAGTGTTTCTCAGTGCCATTTTGTCTTTCTCCAGACGGACAGCCTGTCTCTCTGCATCTCTTTTCTCTGTCTCCAGTAAGGCCACAGCTCTCTGCAGACTGCGCAGATGCTCCTTTGCAGACGCTCTGTCTGTCTGAGCAGACTGAAGACTGCGCTGGGCCTCAGCCAGACTCTCAGACTTCTGCTGCAGGTCCTGCATGAGAACAGACAGGCTGATTATCGTAATGCACATTATAAATGAGCATTAAACACACCGCACTCAGTTTGCTTACCTGCTGTGTGTTGTGTAGCTCTGTCTCTAACTCAGATCGATGCAGCTGACTCTGACTCAGTTCTGCCTGTAGCGTCTGCACGCGCTCTGTGAGTGCGGCGATATTACGCCTCCCCTCGGACACAGACACCTGCAGCCCATCAGCATGATCCTGAAAAAACACAGAACACAGAAAACATTTACTCTTTCTGCTGTATTTTCTCTCTGTCTGTCTGTCGGCCCCTGTCCACACCTGCAGCTGTCTGCGTTCATTCTCAGCCTGGCCCAGTGTTTTCTGCAGTGCCGCCAGCCGCCCCTGAGTAGCGCTATGAGCTGCAGTGGCTTCCTGCAGATTTTGGGAGAGAGTGAGTGCTCGCTCTTTCTGAAGACTCTCTGCTTCCTGGGCTTTAGACAGTAGGAGAGTCAGTCTGTCCACCTCTCTCTGAAGAGACAAGATGCGCGCTTCGCCTTCTGCCACCTGTCGCAACAATATCACCGTGAGAAACGGACAGCACAATAAAATAGCTTGAGTGTGTGAGGCATTGAGACTAATCAGAGGTTGGATGTTGAGATCTGAGATTGAGGGCGATTTACGGCTGAGGTTTATTACTGTGTTAAGTGTTATTGATGACCTGTTTGAGGGAGTTCTCATGTCGATCATTAGTTGTCTGGATCTCCGTTTCTCTCTCCGTCAGGCTTAGTCTTAGTCTCTGCAGCTCTCCCTCTAAACTCCGTCTCCCTAACTCCACCCGTGTGCCGCGCCCTTCGGCCGCCTCCAAAGCCTCTCGCAGCCGGCGGCGCTCCGCCTCTAGCCGTGCCTCCCCAGCACGCATCTTACTGCACTGCTCCTGCAGGGGAAGACAAACGGTCACTTGGTTTTTGATAAAGAGGGGATTTTCACATCAGACAGAGACACATGTTATTTAATTGTTATGTGACCTCCAGGCGCTTTCGTTCAGTGTCGGTGTTCAGTAAAATTCTATCCAGCTCTTTGATTCTGTCGTTTAAAGCACGCCTTTCTCTATCGGTTTTCCGCTGCTTCTCCTCCTGCTGATGCAGCAGAGCCTGAGCTGACGACAGTTTCCCATCCACACTGCGCTTATCTAAACGCACACAAACAGTAAACAGGTGTCATGCACCCGTGCAAGTGTGTAACAGTGTGTGTGCAAAGCGCTTGACCTTCATGGCTCTCTTGTAGCGTGTTGTGTAGCTGAAGGACACGCTCATGGGCAGAGTCTCTCTCTGCTATCACCTCCTCTAAGTCTCTTTGCAGTGACCCCAGCTGACTCTGGGCCTCATCCTAACACACGTTTACAAGATATGGTCACTTTACTGCAGCTGTGTCCTAACCAGGTGCATTTTAATGAGCATAATGAAAACTTGTTTACTCGTTCTCTCTGCGCCTCTCTGAGCTCCTGCAGGAAGTCTCGCAGGCGACTGCGCAGCGCTTTGGGGTCGAGCTCAGGCGGGGCAATGGGCGGCGGGGCATCTGTCCTGTCTGGAGATGAAGGCCGCAGCATCACTGTGTTATCAGGGCTGATGTTTCCTGACACATCTAACAGACAGAATTACAGATACTCATTCATAAACATAGTATGAAAAGTGTTCCTATATTGAAATCATTTTTCTCATTACAGTAACAATGCTTAAAAAATGTGTTTGATAGTCCTGTCTTTATCACAATGTCAGAAATTCTTAGTCCAAGTAATTTCTTTTGAACTGAGTTTTCTTAAGAGTTTTAAATTGAATGCTGCCTTGTGACCTTTGGAAGGCGACAGCGAGCAGCGCAGAGGAGACACACTCCTGTGTCGAGACAGAGAGGTCAGAGAGGACGGACAGGAGCCTGCTGGACTCCGCCCTCTGCTGCTGCTCCCCCCCCCACATCCGATGCCCAGTGTTCGTGTGAGCGCGGACTGCAGAGCACACAGCCTGAATTCCAGGTCTTTGCGGCATGCCTCCGCACGCGATAACTCTGCCTCTGTAGCGGCCAGACGACCCTGCGTCTCACTGAGCCTCAGCTGCATCTGCACAGACGCATCAGAGGCCGTCTGCATGCGCGTGGCAAGATTACGAGCCTCATCCTGAAGCTTCTTCTCACAGCCGCGAGCTTCCTGCAGATGAGACGTCAACTCTCGTTCGCGACTCCGCCAGCATGTCTCACGCTCACTTAGACGCCTCTGCAGAGAACACAGCTGGAAATAGAGGCAGACGTGGTGTTAATGAAGCGTTGTGTAAATGCCCACAAGACAGTTGAGTGAGAGATAGCATACAGGAGTTTCAGAACGTGCACATCAGCAAACAGAGACGCACAATGAAGCAACAGTAAAACAATCTTTGTGATGTTTGTGATGTTCCAGAAACATGACATCACCTCATGTTGAAGGGAATTCCTGCTAGTTTCTGCATCAGTAAGTTTCTGCTTAAGGGAGATCAGTTCTTGTGCTCTCCCCTCATCTTTCTGCTCTTCCACAGACAGTCGTGTCTGTAAATCGGTCACCTGCTTTCCTGTCTGCTCTCGCTCTGCATCCAAAATTTTCACCTGACAACAGAACAGAGCAAACCTGCATCAACGTGAATTTGCACATCTGTATTCTCAACAACCTTGTGGTATGCGTCTTCTGGCTGACCTGCCTGCGCAGTTCCTGCAGCTCTCTGCGTCCCTCTAGTCTGGATCTCTCCACTTCACGCAGACAGCTGCGCAGATCTAAAACCTCCTTCTGTGCGGAGGCCAAATTCTCTTCCAGCAGCGAGAGTTTCTGCTCGTTCTCCTCACACGCACGCTTCACTCTGGACAGACAGATGTAATGTAATGCATGATATATTGTGTAGTATAAGCAGGTGAATGCAGGAAGCATTAGTTTGTCACCTGATTCTCTCACTCTCTGACACTCTCAGGGCTTCCCTCAGCTGTCCATTTGATTGGCCTAAAGCGTCCCTCTCTTTGGATACATCACTGACGGCCCGACGTAGCTCCACCCCATCACGTCTATGCCCCTCCCCGACATCTCGTATTTGGCACAAACGTTTATCCATCTCCAAAAGTTCTCTCTTTGCTGTGTCTTTACCCTCCTCACTGGCTGAGAGCAGCACGCGACATTCTTCAAGCTAGAAAAGCCAAATCTCTTTAAAAGTTCAACGTTTGATCAAAATGACATACAACATTTGCATTTGATATAAACTATAGTGTTTTTATCTGCAAACCTCTCTGAGCGCTGTGTCTGCTTGCATCTGGTGGTCTGCACCGCTTTCTTGCAGTCTGCGCAGCTCACGGCTGTGTAAACTCACTGTGTCCTGAAGATGACTGCGCAGTTCCTGCAGCTCCACATTTACAGTTGCAACTGCAGCCTGGAGAAAAATTTAATAAAACCTCAATTTATTACACATCATGATTATTTGATATAGATTGAGTGAGAAAACAAAACAGCAAAGCTGTGGCCACAAAGTCTGGCTGTGCAGCATGTCCTTACCCGCTCCTGCTCTCTGAGGAGCATCGTCTCTCGGTTCAGTCTCTCCAGCTCCAGTGTTGCAGTGCTCAGCTCTGCTTGTAGAGAGCAAACTTTCTCAGACAGAACCGCCTTCTCAGCCTCCTTCATAGATAGTGCCTGCAGACACAATGAGACGGTTTATGACACGAACAACAGCAGAGTGCTGAAGCTTCATAGATAGTGCCTGCAGACACCATGAGACGGTTTATGACACGAACAACAGCAGAGTGCTGAAGCTCACATGTGTTTCTTGCAAGCGCTTCACCTGCTGTTTGTCGGTTTCCGCCTGTAGCAGACGCTGGTCTCTGTCACGCTGCAGGGAACACAGCTCCTCCTGAAGTTCATCTCGTTCTTTCTCCAGCCTGTTCATCTGCTCCTCCAACTGTTCTCGTACCTGTCGCAGCGTCACCTGGTGTTTAGCCTCCAGGCTGCAGTGCAGTGCCTCCTGCTCCAGCCACAGATCAACACAGAGAACTTAAGAATTATTCACTGGGCTTCCTTTACTTTTTCAGATTCACTAAAGGCATTATGTTTTGATGTGCACAGTTTAATGTTGTGTATAATGGAGATGTGCTCTGACCTTCTGAACGGTTAGTCTCTCCAGCTCCTCCTGATGTTCAGAGAGAGCAGTGTGCAGGGATCTCTGTGCTTCTTGTTGAACGGCAGCAAGCATGTCTCTCAGTGATTCTTTCTCTCGTTCATTCTGAGACAAAACTGTCTCTCTCTCAGCACGCAAATGCTTCAACTCAACTGAACACACAAACAACTGCAGATAAACTTAACCACTGAAATGAGCATAACTGCAATCAGTACTTATTTTAAAATCCCTATGCATTTAGTTGTACAGTTTGAATCTAGGCCTCTCTTAAACAGCTGTCCCTCTCTCAGAGATCTGGGCTTCATGTACCCTTCTCTTATTGTTCCATAAACCATCTTTCTTCCATGCTGAGAAGGACAGGCCCATCTCACAGACCTGTCTCACAGACACCTGACTAATCCCTATCGCTTAGGTGTTCTTATATTTAAAAAAAACTACTGTTTACTCTCTCATGTGTGCCCCCTCTCTCATGTACCTGCCATGCTGTCATTTCGTAGACGCAGGTGTTGATTCTCTGACTCCAGATGTTCACACCGAGACTCAGTCTGATTTATCTGCTGCTGCACCTCAAACAGACTCGTCTCCAGAGCCTCCCTCTCTGACCTGCATGCAAACACACACTTAAACATTTACACACACACCCTCACAAGACTGCGATGCATGGCAACGCAATTCACATTAGATAAAGCTGCGGCACCTAAAAGCACTGATCTCTTCTGTGAGGGAGGCATTTTCTCTCTCTGAAGCTGTCAGCTGAACCAACAGCCCCGCCCTCTCCCGTGCTAGCTCCGCCCGGCCACGCCCAGCTTCCTCAAGGGCGGAGCTCTGCCGGTCCCCTTCACCTCTGACAGTGCCAAGCTCTGCCTCTAAACTGCTCACCTCACCAAGCAGCTGTTGGATTGAAAGTAGCACATCAGAAAGTTGCTGAGACAGGGAGACAGACAGATCGAGAGAAAGGTTAACCTGTGTCATTTTCTCCTGTAATTTGGATCCCTCTGCCCTCAGAGACTGAAGCTCCTCCTCCAGCCCCGCCCTTGCCAGCTGAGACTCCTGCAGTGATTGGTGTAGAGTTAAACGAACAGATTCCAGCTCCAGTCTGTCCTGCTCTGAGCGGACGAGCTCATTTCTGATGGTCAGCTTGTCTTGCTCTGCTTCTCTTCTCTGAAACAGTAACACACTCTTCTCCTCTTCCAGCTGTTAACATTAACACAGAAATTAGCTAAATGTGACAAAACCTCCCACAACCACTCTGATGTGTTTTAAATGACGTTAAATGGTATATTTTATAGTATAGAACGCATATGGTGCATGTTCATTAGTTGAGGTTTACCTGTATGATGATGCTGTTGAGGTTGGATTTATCCTGTGCGAGACTCTCATTTATGTTGCTCATCTTAGAGAGTGAATCTCTGAGTGACGATTCTTCAGACTGCAGCTTACTGACCAACAAAGAGAGCTCAGCACGACCGGCCTCACACTGCATATACAGTGAATTGAACACACCTCAGTATATGACAAAGACAGGTAGGTAGCTCACTAAACTTGGTAACATCCCAATAATGATGGTGACCTTGTTTAGTACATCTGTCAGCTGTCTCTTCTCAGTCTCCATCAGCTGCCTCTCTATCGTCCCCTGCTGGAGAGACTCTCTCACTGCAGCCAGTTCACCTCGTAGAGCAGAAGTGCGAGTGTCAGACTCCTCCCTCAGCTGCTGACTGACACCAGAAATACACCGAAACACATCAGATTACTGATAACACACACACAAACACGCATGCACATGCGCACACACACGCACACACACACACACTCAAAGCGCACTAAATAATTTATGTAATAAAATTGTGATTCAGTTACGGCAACAGTAAATGAGAGAAAATCAGCTAGGAATCATTATTTTGTGACTGACTGCATATCAGACTCACATTCTGTTCGTCTCGGCTCTGGCCCGGTCTCTCTCCAGCATGCCGGCATCTTTCTCCTCTCTCTCACGGTCTCTCTCTCTCTGCACAGACGTCACGGAAAGCTGCAGCTTCTCGCACTCCAGCTGCAGCAGCTGCATCTGCGTCTGCGCCACCTGTGCTGCTTTATCTACGTCATCTTTCATACTGAGAGTGTGAAATAAAGAGAAAAGCTTAGTTATTGTTTAGTTTACTTGTCAAACTTATTTGATTGGTTGGAGTTAGGTGTGACATCACCTGCACAGCAAGTCTCTCTCCTTTTGAAGCTTGTCTCTTTCTCTCACAGCGATCTCTTTCTCTCTTTGGATCTCATTTTTCTCTCTCTGAAGTGCCTGCACATGTAGCTCTGCCTCCCGTCGACCAGACTCTGCCTCTCCCAGCTGTCTGCGCAGCTGCTGGACCGATGACTGCACAGTCTGCAGACGCTCTCGCAGTTCCTGCACACACGCATGAGGTACATGAGTGTCCAGTTTTACTTCACAGGCGAGTGAGTTCGTCTGTGTCTCTGTACCTGTAGCTGGAACTGTCTGTTGGTCACAGCTGAGCACAGGGCAGACAGACAGGTGTCAGGGATGATGTGTGGAGATGATGAGCAGCTGGGTGATGAAGAACGCAGCAGAGGCACCACAACCTCTTCAATGCTTCCGTCAAGAGGGTCAGAATCAGAGAACAGCAGCTACAACACATCACAGATCACCTGTGACTGTTTACATGGGTAACGTGATGCTAATACTAGTTAATACTATATTAACCTGGTTAAAACACCACTGTTAAGAAACCATCCATGTAAACCATGATTTCTTATGATCTTAAATCAACTAAAGTTATAGAGAGGAGCACAGACTGAATAAGGATGGAGTACTTCTATTTTAGTCACATTATTAAAGTGCTTTATAGACATGTATACGGTCTACTGACACTAATGCATTTCGCGGTTTGACCACAAACAAGACTGAGAAGCTGCAGAATGAAAGTCCTGCTGCACATATAGCACAACAAATAATGAACTGCACTTGAATCTTTCACAAAAATAAACATGAAACCGTATGTTACTGAAACCAAGATGGATGATGCGCGGAAGGGATGTTGTGACAAGTCAATTAAATAATTTTGTTTAATAGCGTGTAAACGGCACACCATGAAATAAATATCCTTAAATGCAACTCTTGTCTTATTGAGAATAAGGTCAATAATTAGGTTACTGCTGTCACTGTGTGTTTTACCTGTGTGACGTATCTGAGTGTGTTTTAGCTGTGTGATGTATCTGAGTGTGTTTTACCTGCATGATGTCTCTGGGTGTGTTCTGCAGCAACGCTGTGTGTGTTTTACCTGTGTGACGTATCTGAGTGTGTTTTACCTGTGTGACGTCTCTGAGTGTGTTTTACCTGTGTGGCGTCTCTGAGTGTGTTCTGCAGCAACGCTGTTTGTGTTTTACCTGCATGATGTCTCTGAGTGTGTTCTGCAGCAACGCTGTTTGTGTTTTACCTGCATGATGTCTCTGAGTGTGTTCTGCAGCAACGCTGTGTGTGTTTTACCTGCGTGGCGTCTCTGAGTGTGTTTTACCTGTGTGGCGTCTCTGAGTGTGTTCTGCAGCAACGCTGTGTGTGTTTTACCTGCATGATGTCTCTGGGTGTGTTCTGCAGCAACGCTGTGTGTTTTACCTGTGTGACGTATCTGAGTGTGTTTTACCTGTGTGACGTATCTGAGTGTGTTTTACCTGTGTGGCGTCTCTGAGTGTGTTCTGCAGCAACGCTGTGTGTGTTTTACCTGCATGATGTCTCTGAGTGTGTTCTGCAGCAACGCTGAGTGTGTTTTACCTGCGTGGCGTCCCTGAGCGTGTTTTACCTGCGTGACGTCCCTGAGCGCGTTTTACCTGCGTGACGTCCCTGAGCGCGTTCTGCAGCAATGCTGTGTGTCTCCTCAGAAGATCAGCTTCAGATTCTCCATGACTGCTCTGATCCTGACAACAGACACACTTAGTGATAACACACTGACTGCTTCCACATCCACTGCCTGAGGTGCTGAGGTGGGCAGCTGTGATGTGGACCCGACTGACTGTACTAAACTACAACAGATGTGTGTGAGCGTGTACCTGTAGTTTGTTGCTGAGAGTTATGATCTCCTGTTCTTTGTCCTGTAAACAAGCGCTGAGACGCTCCACCTCCCTTACTGCGTTGGACAGACTGTAGCACACACACACCAGATCAGTGTAAACTTTATTTCCAGTGATGACACGCTTATCACTAACAGCACTGTAACACACACAGACCATGTGTTAAGCTCAACCCTGTCTGAATCACTCTTGGTCTGTAATGACATCATCTCAGCCACTGTCTCTCTCAGCTGCTGCTCCAGCTGGAGTCTCAGGCTCGTCTCTCTTTCCAGAACCAGCGTGGACCCATCCTCACGGCTGCGCAGCGCAGCGCATGCGCTTACACACTGCAGCTGCATGCTCTGACCCGCTCTTGTCAGCTCATTGCGCATATCCGACAAGTCCCTGCCAGGCAGACAGACAGAAAGTCTCAGAGTTTGTTTACACTTGCTTCAGTCAGGATGTTCATATGATCACAGTGTCGCAGTCACACCTCTCTGTGTTACTCTTGAGATCACACACATGTCTGCGGAATCCCACTACCTGCCTCCATACTGCCAGCAAACGACTGTGCTCACTACTAAAGTAACTGTGGAAAGACTGAATAAACACATTCATGTAAACCAACCAACCATGAATGATCCTGTAAACTGCATCATTTATCCACTGTTTGTAATCCTTAGGCAGATAGATTTATAAAACAAGAAGAAAGGCCAGGATATTATACTGGAATTTCCTATTGGGCCACAGTGACATGGACCACACCCACCTCCTCCTCTTTCCTCCAATCAGACTCCCTCTGCTCAAGCTCTTCCCTCGCTCTTGTCCAATCAGCAGTGAGCCTGCGGATGTCCTGACTGAGTGCCTCATTGGCCAGTCCGGCCTGTTCCAGCTGCTCTCGCAGCATAGCGTTGACTGCGGACAGACCGCTGCTCCTGCACACACGCAGACGTACCCATGATATGCCACCACAGGTTGACTGCAACCACAACCACATAGATCATGAAGATGGTATTTAATGGAACCTCTGCTGTTCCTCCTCCAGGCGGATGAGGGCACTCTCTAAATCACTGCTTGGTTCATCCTCATCTCTGTGGTGGCCATTGCTGGTAAACTCACAGCAACCCTGTAGCAAAACAAATAAGTCAAAACTCTCAAAAACACTTCATAGAACAAGACAACAGAGAAGAGCAATGTCAATATCAAGAATCACAATGAATGCATGGTGAGATGTGGTTTGTGTATCTGTGGTACTGACATTAAGTTTGTGTTTCTCCAGTTCAGTGGATTTCTCCAGCAATTTCTGTTCAAGATCTCCACACTTCTTCTTATACTGCAGAACCTGCACACACACAAATATGCAGTACATCTGTAATCAACTTTACATTGTGTGTATTAAACATGTGCATGTTGGGTTGTTGCCCAATAGGACACACTGTTTTAATGTCACCCTATTGACACGCCAAACGCAGTGTACAACTGCTGCCTTTCAGACCAATTAATGTTAAGTTGAGAAGAAAAGGCGTAGTGTAACAAATTTTAAATAGTGTATTAGTTACAGATAAAGTGAAACTGCACAGTCTCGCAGTCTGTGAATTGTGGCACAGCTAAATAAATTGTGCCATGTATAAGCAGAAGAACCCAGAATAAGATCGCACACGATAAACGGCATGTTAAGCAGAGTTCCTTTTCTCAGAATTGTCTGTATTGATATAGTATTTATAGTAACATTTATTTAAATGGCTTTGCACAATGCCAATGCTATTTAATTTGTGTTCTCACGTTCATAATCATTACTTTGGCTGGTGTCAGCCAGTTCCCTTAAAGCTTGTGCTTTATTTAAATTCTTAAAGCTTATTATGGTTTAGTGTTTCTATTTCTGAAACTCAAACCAAACTAAAACCCTCCTCTCCCAGTACATATTGAAGTAATTCTATTTTCATCATAAACGGCACACTAATGGTTTAAATGACAACCTCAGCATCCATACGTAACCCCAGTGTCCCTAACGCTACATTCAGGAGGAGCCCTCAGAGCCACATTCTAACACTGTCCGCAAATGCATGTGTATTTGTGCAATGAGCACACAATCATATTGACCTGTGTGTATGTGTAATTGTGTGTTGTACCTTGGCCTGTAGTTTCTGCACAAGTTGTGCTTGCCTCTGCTGCCCCTCCTGATATGCGGTGAGTTTGCGTTTATATGCCGTCTGCTCCTCATCCAAGCGCCTGCGTAGATCTACATTCTGCTGTGCAAGACTGGGAGACTCGGTTGAGTCCATTATCCCGCCAGACCCCTCTAAACGCAGTGCCTGCTCCAACTCCGCAAAGAGTTAAAAGAAAAATACAGTCAAACATTGCTACTTACTGAACAAACCCCCAATTAATCTAAAGAACTAAACCCATCCTGCACTGATACATTACAGACATAAGTGATTTGTGTCAGGAACCAACCATATAACATATAACCCATCCACAATAACCTACCAACCTTACAGCAGTTTTGTTCAAGGCTTCAGTATAAAGAAAACTATGAACTGGGGGAAATACGGACGATGATGATTCAGTGATAATGCTGTGAGCTCTATGTAAGAATATCAACAACAGAGTCTTTCCTCCTC
>JBAJNP010012051.1:0-13912 GCA_036877545.1 Yasuhikotakia modesta | reverse complement strand
TGTGTGTGTGTGTGTGTGTGTGTGTGTTTGACCCATCAGAAATGGTGGGGGTCGCAGCGGGACGTTTTGTGCCATCAGTATCGTCAGTGAGATGTTGCGGCATCAGCGCTCTGTTGACGTGTTTCATGCGGTTAAGACTCTGAGAAACAACAAACCCAACATGGTGGATCTGCTGGTACGCAACTCGCCCGCTTTCACAGATCACAGACTCAAGACAAGCCTCACCTCGCACTCTTTTACACTGAAACACAAGAGAAACACTGATCACAGTCATGAAAATTAAACATTATGTGTGTGAACAGTATTGTGGAATAAACGTGACACATTAGATATTGTAGAAGTTGCAAAGTTTGTTATCTTTGTGTTCATTTCCTGCAGGATCAGTACAAGTTCTGTTATGAAGTGGCGCTGGAGTATCTGAACTCAGGCTAACAGAACTGGACTCTAGTGTGTGTGTGTGTGTGTGTGTGTGCGCGTGTGTGCGTGTGTTGATCCAGCTGGGAAGCATCAAGACTGTGAAAAGGCAAATTCAACTCCGTCCTTGTTTCAATCTTCTCATGCTGATGTCATCATGATGTCACCTCCACACTTCCTGTCCTGTGCTTCAGTTTCTGCCTTCATGCTCTTCAGACACAAGTTCAGCTTTGCTAAAGACTGTAGATGTTGTTTAAAAAGTGTTTTATGCTTTGATTGGCTGATGTATTGGGAGGGGGGCTTCAGAAAATTAGACGTGTCTTTTGGAGGTCCTGAGTCTGATTAATCTAATTAATCTGATTAAACTAATCCAATAAATATAATTATTATATGGTGAATTATTGCTGCCATTATGACTAGAATGTGTACAGAAATGTCTTTAAACAAAATTACATTTATTGCCTTTTTTGTTTTGTTGGGCTGGACAGTAAGTGGACCGGGCAAATAATGCTTTTATGGAGTCGGATTTACACATTTCGCTCCAGTTTAAACTGGATCGCAGGACGCGGGTTTTGTGCTAAATTACTGTTTAGTGAATATGTCCATTAGTGTTACTTTGTAGTGTAAATTGACTTCATATTATACAAAGAAATAGTGTAACCAGACATCATCGCTTGCCGTTCACCACTATCAGATCCAAAGCTTTTCATTCTATTTTCTTTACTGTCCTTTATTTTTATTTTTGCACATATACTTTTTAATATTGTTTGTTTATACTGTAAATATTAAGTCTCGTGTGATATTTATTCAGGACAATCATTCTGTAATAGGTTTAAAGGTTGAATTACCCCAAACGTTTTTGAGTTTATTGTTTGAAGAAATATTCTACATGATCAGATATACTGTATGGATCAATAAATGCCTTGTTGTTTATATCCCACAGAATGTGTGTTTGTGTAATTTCACTGTACATTGATCGTTTGCAACTTTGCTTAACAAATGTACATTTTTTAAAGTTTTTAGTTGCACATTGTATAAAGGTTGTGGCTGTTTTACAGAAACCTAAGTTTGTAAATTAAGTGATACTACAGCAAGACTTTTGTTTTCGGGCAGCAGTGACGCGCAATTCCGTCGACGCTACGTTGTACGTCATCACACTGCGTCCCTTGCATCCACGTGAACGGTCAATTCAGTCCGTATTGGTAAGTTTAATGTTATTTATTTTATATAAGTGTTAGAGATTGAGTTTAGTTTGTGCTAATACATTAAGTCACCAGTGTTGCTTTCCAGTAATATCGTTATTAAAAGCTTCTAGTTTATAATACGCAGAATATCAGCACAGCAGATTCGTAGTGGATCAAACGTATTGAAAATCACTTGTCAGATATTGGGATAATAAGCTCGTTTGTTTACAGGCATAAGCTGACAGCGACGAGCGAGTGATGGGTGAGAAGATGGGCGCCAAGAGTAAAAAACAGAAGATAGAGAAGAAACGACCCGTGCAGAGTAGCGGGGACGGCGAAGAACCGGTGGATAGACTCGACGCGCAGACGGTGGCGTATCTACGGCGCGTCGGCACTCGGCTGAACGAGGGATTTGAAGAAGATGAGGAGAAAGGTCTGAACACATCAGGGTGTTTACGGGAAATAAGTTCTCCATTAAGAACATAAAACCAGTTAAAACCATCTAATGGTTTTAGTTGTCATGTTTTAGTCCAATGCAGTGAGCTGTCAAAGGACTAGATACTAATATTAATAACATCCTGTATCAATAACAATAAGACTTGAACCGGCTTGAACCTGCTTAATCATAACCAGTCAGGATAATATGATTAATATTTAATAATACTAATAATATTAAAGGGCTAATATTTAAAGTGTTTCAAATTTTGTTACACATCTAGTAAAACAAGGACTTTTTGTATTAGGTTACAATGTTATGACATTTATGGATATATATGTTTAAACTTAATGTCTTTTGAATCCTCAGTTCTGTTTGTGGAGAACGTACTGTCAGAGGTGAAGGGCAAAGCTAAGCCTGTTGCCATGAGTTTGAAAAGCAGCCTGACTCTGGAACAGCTGCTGTCATTGGCTACATCCGTTCAGGTGGGAGAGGTGCTGGCAGAACTGGGTGGGGAGACGGGGTCAGAGTTCATAGCTGTAGCGTGTCACAAGCATGGAGGTCATGTGATGGAGACAGCTTTGAGACAGGCACACCGCTGCACAGGTGAGACTCACATTAGACCGCAATCAACCGTACAGTGTGTTTAAATGCTAACGTGATGCTTTATAAAACATGCACACATGAGGACACACTCGTTTATAATGTTTGTTTTTAAGAGGAAAACACTGCGAGTGAAGATTCAGATGAAGAGGATTGTGGGATATTGGAGGTTCAGGTGAAACGTCTGTGTGGAGTGATCCGAGAAAATCTAGAAGAATTTCTCAAAGATCAATATGGATCGCATGTGGTCCAAACACTCTTAAGTGTACTGGCCGGCTGTTTGATTCCGAAATCATCTGACGATCAACAAGGTCAGGAAACACACACACACATACCACAACACTAGAGTATTAGTTTAATGTTACTTCACAATCATTTAGTAACAATACATCACATTATCTCTCCTCAAGACACATGATCTGTGCATCATGTCTGTTAAACTGATGCTTGACTGTATGAACACAATTACTCACACTGTGAAACATGCATGTTTGATCAAACAACAATTTTTGTTTGTTTTTTTTTATCAGCTAAAAAGCCCAAAAGGTTTCAGACTGAGATGACAGATTTTGAGATACCGACATCATTTTGGTGGGAGCTAAAGTATCTGTGTGATACCATCATGGAACACATCGATGGTAACTTCTGACTTCATCTACAGATCAAGCATGAGATCAAATGCTCTTCAGTGCAGATGTTCATATCGTCTGTTTGTTTCCAGCCTGTTTGAGAAACCCGGGCGGCAGCACAGTTCTTCAGACTCTGCTGACTGTGTGTCACAGGAAGAGACCTGTACTGTGCAAAAAACTCAACAAGAGAATTATGGGATATCTGACATCCCTCAACTCTGCTTCTGAAGTCAGGTAACAACAGTTCACTGAAGAGCACAGACAACACAGTTTCTTGAGTGTTCTTCAGAGAGGACCTGACCTTCTGTCCATCTCTCTTCTGTCAGCTCACTGCTGTTGTTTCTGAAGGACCCCACTTGCAGTCATCTGCTTCAGGTTGTCTTTAAGTGCGCACATAAAGGTCTTCTGCGACGTGTCTACAAGGACCACCTAAAAACGCAGCTGATGCCTCTGGTCCTTCATCCCATCGCAAACTTCACTATGCAAACGCTGATCGCTGCTTCCACCAACTTCAAAGTGGTAATTAATGAACTGACTTGACCTTAAACATAGTAGAGTTAAAAGGTTCTTCTGTTTCATTCTTTTTCTTTTATTGATGCAGTTCAGGAAAATCTTCGATGAGCTGATGGAGGGCTTTGAGGCGGTTCTTGCCTCCGGGCACATGGGGGTTGTAGTGCAGCTCGCAGAAAGCTGCGTGCAGTGGGAGGAGAAGCAGGATGTTTTGATGCAGCGCCTCCTTCAGGTGGGGAGGAGTTATGACAGCAGACTCTGACTTACTGTAGAATTAAAACTGCCATCAGTAACTTTTGTTTCTTCTCAGAAATAAGTTAAGTACATAACATAACATTAATTGCCATAACTCACCAAGTCTCTTCATTTGTGGATCTGAACCAATCTCACAGGTAGGACCAGTAAACTCTGTGTCCTTGGGTGGAGAATGTGGAGGCAGATTTACTTATGCTTTTGAAAATAGTTCACATACCTTTTATCTCTTAGAGGGTTAAAAACAATCTTTCTCCCTTCTGCAGAATTAACAACAACAACAATAACATCATCAATCATATATTGATCATAATGGTCATTATATAAGCATAATTATTGCAATTTCCCTTATAGCAGCATTAGCTGGTCATGGGGTCTTAATATTTGAAGTTTATGTAGAATAAAACAAGCTTCTGTTTGCCCACTGATGTAATTTTAAGAGTCTTAATGTGCACAAAAGAAGATATTCGTCCATTTTCTGTGTATTTTTCAGGGATTGATTAAACGGACGGTCATGACCTGAGATGTGTTTTATTTCCCATCAGGCATTTCACTGCAGTGAACCTGCATCACGACGCAAGTCCTGTCTTCCTCTGTTTCTGTCCTTACTGACTTATGAAGTGTATTACAACACAGAGACAGCAGAGGGAGACACAGACACACAGGTACACAGTCTTACGTCTCACTATCATTTTATTGCCTCACAAAAAGCTATGCAAAACTGCATTTCAATGCAAAATAGCAATGTTTATATATTTATCTGTGTGCTGTGCATTGCGATTATACAACAACAGTGTCACGTTTGGCATGCCATGCGGTTTCTCATGCTGTCGAATGATCCATTATTGTATACAGAATATACTGAGTATTTTTTAAATGATGTTGGATTGATAGTGTCTCTGTGTCGGTCAACAGCGCCCTCTGTCCTTATGTTACCACGGATCTCGCTTGGCCCAAGCTCTGGCTAACTTTAAAGACAAATCGCTACTGATGAACAGCTTTCATGAGCTGAGCTACACCAACCTGCTGATGCTCGGAACCGACAGCATGGGCAGCCACGCGCTGCAAGCCCTTTTGACCACAGCGAGCGATAAGGGCCGGGGGAAAATCTTAAGAAAGATGGAGGTAAATCATATTGAAATGCTTTAGATCATAATGTAGAAAGGGGGTCCGATTTCACATGTGTATTTGTCACAGGTGTTGTATGTTAAGATGGCCTGTTCAAAATATGGCAGTCGTCTGCTGGAGGCTGCGTGGAACAGCGCCACCGTCAGTCAGAGGCAATCCATCGCAGACAATTTGGGTGAGGTGACATTTCTATATTTTCATTTAGCAGATGTGTTCATATTGTGTGTGAATCACTCATTGGCCAGCTACAGTTAAAATTAGTGTACATTTTTTGTTATAAATAGTTTTAAAGAAGTTATTTGCTCACATGCGTGACTCTGCTTACCTTATTTATTGAAATAATCTTGTATGTGTTGTATGAAATAATTTTGAAGCAATCTTGTATCTTGTATGAGATTGGAAGTGAGTTTGAATTGTAGCCCAGTTAAATTTATATAAGGATTTAAATGGTTTATTTTGTGGCATTATGTAAAAGACGTTTCAGAGTAAGATTATGTTCAAGTTCTGATTAAAGTTTTTATTTTTTTCTCTCAGTGCCCAGTGAGAACCAGCTCCGAGCCGACCAGTTTGCCCGTCACACTTGGGCCAAATTTGGTCTGTCGCAGTTCAGAAAGCACCGGGCAACCTGGCTGGAGGTTCAAACGGGAGAATCAAAGAAAAGAAAGATGTTTAATGACATTTTGCAGTAGATTAATTCAGAGACATGAACGATTTAATTACATTAATACTCATCAAGTACCATTTTCTAAATAAAAACACCAAAAATGCCACAATGTTGTACGAGTTTCTGTCTGATATCCAGTAATATATTTACACAATCAAGCAAATGTCAATAAAGTTTAAATTGGGGGTTTGCTGCTGTTTGCCATAGTTTTGTCCCACCAGGTGAAGGTCAGGCAACGGGATGGAGAGAGAGAAGATAGGAGACCAGCTGTGGTTTTCTTCTATCTGCGTGGGAGCAACAGTGAGGAGGACCATCGGAATCCGTTCACCGGGGCGACGTGACATTCAGCTGCAAATTCCCTGACAAAGTCAAAACCAAAAAACTGATAGAGCGAAATACAAGGACCTGGGAACTTTACGCTCATGTGGAATCTGTAGAGTTCTGATGTTTGCGCAGTTGTGGTAAGATGCAGAGATTTGTGGGGTTGTGTGACCTTTCAGAAACATGTAATTTCGATTCGTTGCCCGCATGAAGGCTGGATAAAGGGATGCTAAGGATTTCATGGTGATTTGTCATCAATCCTTTTAAGAATAAACGCTAATCCTAGTATTAAACATCTGACTGGTGCTCCCTCATTTGTGCAAAAGACATCATCCGAAGATCCTTTATATTAGTGGTATTGCGATTACAACTAACTATAATTTGCTGGTTTTGATTGTCAGTAGGTCTGTATTATAAACAGCGCTTAGGAACGCCCTAGCAACCGCATGGCAACGCCCTGACGCCGCGCAGCCTCGCCATCACCTTAATGCAAAAGATGCTCTTAAAACACGTGGGTTGTTTCTTTCGGGGGGAACGAAATAAGACGTTGGTGGGCATTTGAGAGATGTTTCCCATAGTGTTACGCGTTTCCTGAGGGCCAGAGCTGTTGCTCCCTCATTACTGAGCTGTTGATGGATAACGGCGCTAATTGCGCATCTGCAGCCGGACTCTGTGCATCAGCCTCGGACCCGCAGCTGTGAACTTTTATCTGTTCGGTGCTTTTCTCCTGGACGTTTACCAGCTGCTCCGTCTCTCTCTTTTTCTTTCTCTCTCTCTCTTTTCAGGACAGTCCCATGTGATTTACTCATAACAACTTCATTAAGATTTAAACAATAATATTTGTCCCCATCATCTGTGCGTGTAAAATGCAATAGCGTTTGTTTACTATTTTACACGTTCTGCGTCAAAGCTTCTTTCATTTCAACCATAATAGCGCGATAACTTATCTTACTATTGTTTTAAAACTTTAGAAACAACACAAGAAGTATTTTTGCTCCGTCCTTGTCACGTTGTTTGAGTAAATCTTGCATTGCAATGCATGAAATATATAAATCTGTTTCAATGTTATGCATTGTTTTAATGCATTGTTTTAAATCTGCATATAATATCAGTGATACTCAGTTTATTGTCAAGTTTCTTAATTTATTATGTATGTTAGAAATGAACAATAACTAATGATTTTTTTAAAGAAATATGTTTAGGAGATTTTGCAACTATTTGCAACTTAATGTATTTTGACGGACGAGACGTCAACACTTTAAAAGTCTTTAGGAAAAAACAACCTATTTGCTATATTAAAATGTATAATAGATAAGTATATATAAAATGAGCACTGGTTATATTTTGACTTGTACCCCTTGTGATGTGGCAATAGTTGCACGTCTTGTTTAGCTCCTTGAGAAAATACCTGCGTGTGAAACTGTGTGTGTGTGTGWGTGTGTGTAACACTTTAAACACACACACACACACACACACACACACACACACGCAGATAATATTAAACCCTGTGAAACTTTGCTCAAGCGTATTTAAATGAGACAAAATGAATGAGCAAAGTTTTGTGCTTGAATGGACTTTACAATCTGTGGGGAAAGTTTCTGTGTGTCAGAAAAAAACGTATCATTAAAACTCCTCCATCTATTTTGTTTTGACTTTGGGGGCTCAAGTTTTAATTGGGTGGGTCAGCAGACCCCCACCCTGCTTGTTATAATTCACACCCTGCTTCTGTCTCATGTTTCGGTTAACCAGACTGATTAACCAGCAGGCTGAGGTCTCAGATACGTCCCCCGCCTGCAGCCCTTATCTGTAAGGTGTTTTGTGTCCTTATTATGAGAACAAGTAGAACAGACAGCTGTCTATAAGATTGGCAGAAATCATGTTATTTAAACGCCTACAACCTTTCTGAAGGCTAAGAGCTTATACTACAACTGATTCATGCATAACAATAGTAAACACTTATGTGTGGACACCAACCGTGCCCTCAGGATAACTTGTTTAGTAAGAACAGGGCAGATATTTAAATATTAAGATATTTCAGATGCGGACATCACAAAGCTGGATTCAAAGGAGAGGCGTGTATGTCTTTGATGAATAAAATAGGGATATCCTCACCAGATGAGATTACAAAGACTTTTTGGAGACAATTCTGAGACAAAGTTGACTCTAAATGAAAGTTGTGTATTGTGTTTGATTAATGATGAGATTAGTGAATGCTGTGGGCAATTTGACGTCCCCCCGGGAGTATTTTTTATTTCATTAAAGAGCAAAATGAAGCGGGCTTTCCTCAGGCTGTTCTGTCAGTCACACACCCGGATTGAACAAATTACTCCATATAATTAAAACCAGAACTTGATCGTTTGTCAGTGATGGAAGTATTTAGCGTAAAGGGCATGAAATCTGTCCCCATCCACAAACATAAACTCCTCATTGACAGAAAAACACCCACACGGGACTTTTGAAGGGTGTAAAACCAGTCCATCCATTAAGCTGTCGGCATGTGGTTCACGTCCGAAGGTCATTTCCTGTTAGGCGTGCTCGCGGCACACACTTGAGCTAGAACGTTGTGCCTGATGTGTGGTTCACTCACAGGAAGTCAGATATCTCATAGAGACCCTCGAATCCATGTCCAGGCTAAAACCGAGGCCCCTCGTTCTTACAATGGAAGGATGCTCTGTGTTATTACAGCTCAAGGGGGCTAAAAGGAGCTGTGCATGTCTCCACGTCGCATGTTGGATTGAAATGATGACTGATGCTCGGAAGTTCATTTATGGGCCTGTGTGTGTGTGTGTGTGTGTGTTTGTTTTATACAGTCATTTCCATTTCATAGGGTAAAGCTTTTAGAATAATCTGGGCTAATTAGCTTATTTGCAAGCAGGTTTGAGTAAATGGAGGAGTTTAGACCTGTTTTTAATGCAGTGAAGAGTGTTTTTATTATCTGTTGGCTGTCTGTAAATTGTTAGAGACTAAATATCAGAACAATATATTGTGGAAGCATTTAGAGATGAAAGTTATTAAGTTGTGGTCTTTATATTACTTCAGCGTAATTACACAAATATATGACTGCAAACCCTTTTAGTGATTTATTTCTGTTGTGTTGTGTGTCTGAAAGCACTTCAGGTAAATGTTCAGTAAAACGGTAAGATAACATTTAACAAACGTTTTACAATGGTGCACCTCTGCAAACAATAAACATCACTACCCCAAATCTCGTGATTTACATATATAGCATACAGTATGTTTCTGTCAAAGTTTACTATAGTAACATTGCATGTATCATACATAATTATATATATTACAGTTATATGAACAGTATACAGTTAATCTCATGCAAAGCAACAGCTGTATATGAAACATGGAATTAAAGACAGAAGACTCACATATTAATGTGTGTGAGAGACTCCTACAACTGTTTGTTTATATTGGAGAGAATTTTCACAAGTAAGTGATACTTTTAATTGTACTATTTTACATTTTTACAGTGCATTTCAAGTTTACTTTCAAAGAGTCGCTTGCATTTTAAAAATCATCTGTTTGCACTGGTGCATTTCTTGTGCGTTTGTTGTGTGTTTTACAATCATTACAATCGCGTGTCACGCTATCGGAGGGGATTGTGGGATGGACTGCAGTGTGCTGATGATTTTTTTTTCATGTATATGAGGATTGATAAACGTTAGCGTTCACCAATGCAGGGTTGACACAGATGTGTAAGACTCTCTCGCACCCGTAATCACAGGTGTGCCGCAGCTGTGACAGAGAATGTAAAGATAATACAGTTGTTTCAAAATGACACATGGCCTGACCGCAAAATATACATTAACTGGCTAATATATTGATGTGTTTATGTGTTTAACATTGACATAAACTTAGAGATTGACATAACTTAGAAACTTAGTTACAGTTCCTCCATTAATTGTAAAGTTACTGTACATTGTCTGTACAGTAGTTTCAGCTAAATTATAATAACAAACTGAGTTTAATAGAGCTGAATGTTGTATAACTCATAAAAAAGATGAAATTTATACAATTATTTTAATGAGTTCATGTAAAAATGTTGCAATTTTTATTATTTATTGATCATATTTTTTTAAAATGTGGCATTGACACTGATATTGTGTTTGTGTAGTAGCGGGTTGTGCAGCACATTATATATAATGTTTATCAATCATAGGGTTAGTATATTTAGCGATCGCCTATGAGAAATACACAAATAGTTATTTTAGAAAAATATTCACGTACCCCATCCTCACCTCATCCTCAGTTTGGGAAGTACAGCAGATATTAAAATCTTAAGTTCATGCCCATAGATTAAATGGTGCAGGACGAGATATATTAAGTTTAATTCTTGGGTTTCATATTTAAAAAATGATATAACACTTTACGTACAAACGTCCCGTTTAGGGAATATTAAATCTAATGTGCTGCCACTTTTTGCCCTGAAGTTTACACATGAAAGAACTTACACCACATCCCATAATGAAAACGCCATGGCACCACCTGAAGCAGAATATTCCCTCACTTCTGGTGAATCAAAACACAAGTATAGTTTTTCATCCCAGGAATTACACACTCGCTGACCTCATCATACACAGGAGTGAAAGGGTGTCCGAGGGGCCAATGCAAAGCAGGGAAGGATTTTACCATGAGCTTTTGTGTTCTCCGAACCGGACGGAAATTTGATTAGTAACCTTAGTAACATGACAAAGAGGTCACAATATTCCTCATAATGAGATATGACAGCTAAACATACAGCACAGATAAGACACACAGAGACTCATAACAAGCTCGTCAGAATCACCCACTTGTTTTTCTTATTTTACCCATTTTATTTTAATTTCCTAAAGTTCAGCTGGTAGATGAGAATTACTGATGCCACGATCGCTGATCGCTGATGGTTTCATCTTTAAAGAACGCACACACTGAGCAAAAGCTATTTAAAGAAAAGTCTGTTTTGGTAAACTTGTCTTTCTTGAAGGCAGGATAGGCAATTTTTTCCAGAAAGAGTTTTTGTTATGCTGGTGGAAAGATTCACATTCTGACAGGAATCACTAAGTGGTCTAAAGATATTTATGTAAATACATGTCTTCTGTGAAAGTGCAGGAGCATTAAATGTTTATCGTATCATTGCGTTCGGTCCGAGTGCAACGATAGGATGTCCTAGCTATGAATTGGAAAAGAAAGGCGGAGCTTTGGAAAAGAAAGGTGGAATCTTATGCTAATTGGTGGAGCGTTATTGCTAATTGCTAGCTTCTTTGAAATGTAAACATTTTGGATAATTTTAATTTACAGCGACTAATTTTTATTTTTTTTAAATAAAAATGTTAAATTTTATTTTAAATAATTATAATATGTGTTTATCAAGAATGTTTCCATAATTGTTTGGTTTATTTGTTCTACTGCTTAACATGAATAATATTAAAGCCTCAACTCTGATTCTCATATACTGCACATACAGATAATAATGTATTGCTTGAAAACACATTAAGCTTGGATAACAGTTTCCACCAAATGCATAAATGTCAATTTTTGTGGCTTGTTTTCAGCTAACCCTGCACTTGTTTTGAGCGTTTGCCTGGGAGTATGAAGGATGTCATTTTGTACGTAGCTAACACTTGGTGGGAGAACAGTGCTTCATTAACAGAGCATTAGAACCGTTCTATAACGCGATAAAGGCAGATATAAATGAAAACAGTTCTGCAGACGGCATGTGTTGACATCTGTGACAAGGCGTTTGATGTCACAGACTGACGGTGACCGTCATTGGAATGTGCTGTTGAGGAAAAAAATAAAACAACGTGCGGATCATTTGCGCTCCAGCTTGAGTCCATTATTCATGTCATCTTGATCCAATTTGATGAATTTCAGAGGCTTCGCCCAAAGAAAAGGCCGTCCGGAGCAAACCTGGGTCACTTTCTCCAGTATTTCACCCCGTTTCTTGTGCTCTTTTCTAACGCAGGCACGGGAACCAGTCGGGTAAAACACGGTTATTGCATTTATTTTGTGCGAATATCCAAGATTCCAGATCAAAAAGGTCAAGTGAATCTCTTTCAAGTTGACCTCCATCCAACTTTCTCCTCATGTGATTTGTAAATTAATTCCAAGTCTTGGAAAATCTCATCGAGACGAAACAAGAAACAGGTTGTTTCAGAGCGCACTCGCTTTAAACGAGGTGCTGATAAATCTAAAGCAATGGCAAAGGTTTAAAGCATTAATGCGTCTCCTGAGATCTCAGCCAGCGGAGAAGAACGTGATTTGTCACTGACTCGTGAATGTGGGTTGGGTTGCATAATAAACTGGTTACCAATTTGTTTTCTAAATTAAAATCCATTTACCTCCACCCTTGGTCAACCCAGGACCCCGTCCCAATTCCTTAAATCTAATTTACTTTTTTTGGCTGATTTCCTCATAGAGAAAGACACGCTTTGATCCCCCTGTAGCTCTCTGAGGTAATGGTGCTATTGTTGCCATGTAGAATTTGGAGTTGACAAGCATTGTGACAGGGGAAGCGGAGGGTTGTGCCCTCACGATCCGTCCAATCGCCACGGGCGGTTTAAAGCCCCGTCCCTCCATCAGCCTTCATCGAATCTGGCAGCAGTGAACTTTGAACCCCGTCATACGACTTCAGTGAGGTGAGAGGTGAAAGCAGAACATGGTTAGAGATGCATAAGGAGAGCTAGTGCCATATAGACCATGAGAAGTGAACATCTCAAACGAGAAAACGAGTTCCTCTCATGTTCCTGATGTTACTGTCATACATGCCCTAATATCAGATAAGAGCAGATAAGATCGTTGTTCTTTTTTCTGCCTCCAACTGTGGAGAAGAAACAGCATAAATTATAAGTTTAATGAACGTAATGTAGATCTGAATGTAGCTGAATCAGGTATGTGCTCACAAGATTTAAAACTACAACATCTTCCCAAAATAACATACAGTTACAGTAACAATAGATTCTGGGAGGGAGGACAAATGTTCGCAGTCATTTCAGTTTAAGGGACGTAACTCAATTTACACAAAGTCATGCATAAAACATTATAAAGTGAATGTATATTTATAATAGTTATAAAAGTTATAAAAAAAAATTTATAAAAGTTGTGTATATATATGTGTGTGTGTGTGTATCTCACAGTTTTCTTGTTTTCTGGTCAGATTCTTTTAAAACAAATACACAATTACTGTGAGTCCAGTTCCTCAGGACTGAACGTCAACTTACTTAGAGTTAAACTGTTCAGTAATTTGTTCAAATGGACACACCAGTGAAGTGTTAGAATTATAACTGCAGCTTAACCGAGAATAAAGGCCGTGAGGGGAAACGCAGGCAGGACGTGACATAGCCGAAGATCAGAACTGAGCATCAAGAGCTGCACATACCAGGAAACAAGTGTTTTTACAAGCTTTTCCGCATTGCAAATACAATAGCTGTCATGAACCGGCACTTTCAATAAGAGTTTCATCTGGAGCGCAGCCAAGACGTTTACACAGGAAGTCACATTACAAGCCTGCAGCCCTTAAAATAGAGAACAGCTCATTTAGCAGAAGAATTATTGTACTTACGTTTTGTATTTATGCTGCAACGTACATGTGAATAATTGACATGTCGTTTTTTATTTGTCCTGCTGCAGGACTATTTTAGCATATTTTAAAAAGGTGACAATGACAACAATAGAAACTGAACGCATACAAATATGTAGTTCTTTATGTTTAAATGACACATTTTTATGTTACAGTATAAATATTACTACTACTGCTAGTAAAAAGATGCTAAATGTAGCAAAT
>JBAJNP010012050.1:0-13912 GCA_036877545.1 Yasuhikotakia modesta | reverse complement strand
GATCTACTGTTGAGCATATACACAACACAAGTACAAAGCAAGTTTGCCCAGCACACGTCAGTCACAACACTGATCCTGAGATCTGACTGGACGAGGATCATTCAGAGAATTGTGTTGCAGTGCACAACCTCAGCATGCTGTCTTATCTCAATCCATGTACATCTTCTCATTTAAGTGTTTATCCTTGAGACAGAGAGAAGAGAGAGCGAGCGAGATGATAAAAAGGGACGAGCAACAGAGTGAGACAGATGGAGAGAGAGACATGTCTGGATTCTCATCACGCAGTTGTGAGACTGTCAGATCAATATTGAGGGAGGTGGAAACACTTCACCCTGACAGCAGCCTCTTCACACACACACACGCACGCACAAACAAACACACATTCACACACAAACACACACACACTAACACGCACACACACAAAACATACACACATTCACACACACACACACACACACACAAAACATACACACAGACACACAAAGAAACAGACATCCCCAAAATAAGGTGTTGCTTAGATCTGTCAGGTTTTGATGTTTGGTACAGATTTGTCCCCAATATATGGTTAAATACACCTCACCACACACACACACACAAACACACACACTTTGTCTATCTGAACAAAGAAATCATATGATAAGTCTTTAAAAGGTTCAAGGTCAAGGTTAAACCGCTGAAGACCCTCGTGTCAGCAGATCTTTGTTTCAGACAACCATCCTCTCAACACTTCAGCTCCATCAAACATCTCCCACACTCACAAACATTCTTCCAAACCCAACATGTGACCTCTCACCTTTCCTTAGCCTACATCTCCTCACTAGCGTCAATCTCTATTAAACTTTAAAGAGCCGGAGCTGCGCGCCCGACGTCTCAACAACGACCGTCTTTGTTCCCTGAAGGCCTCCAGAAATACAGATATGATTTATTCATGCCACCATTTACATTCTTCTGACACGCTCACCTCAGCCGCACAATTGTCACAAGCGCTGCTAATCCTCGCGGTGATGTCATGTGACCGAGATCACGTGACTTTGGATGACCACAAAATAGCTGGAAACAAAATGGTCTGTTGTTCTTCACAAACATTCACATACAGAGCGTTTATGATAAAGGTGGTTCAAAACAACGGGTTCTTTGGGGAACTTGGAGAACTCGTCTTCTACTAGAGAAGGAATGAATAATAACGCTCATTATTCAGCTGTGGTCAGCGTGGGGACGTGGCGGAGGGTAATTAATTGCTCGTGCGAGTTCCCATGAGGCCGTTGGAGGCCTCAAACACAAGGTGAGCAGAAACACACATGACCTAATTAAGAAGAACCACAATTTGGCAAGTGTACCATACACACCAGACCTCTCTCTCTCTCTCTCTCTCTCTCTCTCACACACACTCACAGTCCCGCAGGTGCACAGCTGAAATGACAGGTGTTGATAAATGTCAACCCCCACAATGTCTGTTTCTCTATACCTTTGTCTCTGTGTGATACACCTCACTGCAGCGTCCACAGGGACACGTAGTGTGTTTTCAGCAAAGTGCTTCAAATAAAAGCACAGAACCTATAGATGTCTTTACACTGCTGAGGTTGGGAGTCTTAAACCTGTTCATAAAGACACAGAGCTGTAACAAACATGCCATTTCTAACCCACCTCACATTCTGTGTGCCTCAAATTCATGTTTTACCTGTTAATATGTTAATAGTCAAACCACAAATTTTCTTCACTGTAAAACATTCGCATGGTTTTCTTAASAATATTTACTACATTCTAATTTTTGAATGTACTTATTTAAAAAAATACTGCAACAATATTTTTATTTAAATCAGCATACAGGCGTTACATTAAACACTGTTGTAAGAAAAAATAGCTTGTACTTGCAAAAAACTTCTGCTAGTCAAAGTAAAAGTTTACACAGGCTAAAACTTTATCTTCTGACCTTACAGCAGAACAAACACAAACCCAAATACAGTTCTGGACATGAGCAATAAAACTACAAAAAAACAGGGATAATAAACTTGGGAGAGAAGCGAGCAGCTGTGATTGGCTGAGAGACTGAGAGCAGCGTAACATACGAGAGGAACACAATCTGCTGCTCTGTCTCTCTCCACCTGCATGTCCAAAATACAGAATTACTCTCACAGAGGAGAACAAACAGCCCAGAAACAGAGAGAGCGGCGTCTCTGCCGGGGCCGTCCTCTGCTGGCAAGCCATACATCAGAGAGAAACTCCAAAAGTGCTGATGTTAACAAACACAGCAGCTCTTCATGAGGAGAGAAAGAAACAATATATTTGTGTAGGTCAGTCGCATAGAATTAGTTATTTTGATCGTACCTGTGCACCTGTCTAAAAATAACACCAGCTAATTGGGAGGAGTTTATCACACACATGCACTCACACACGCACTCACACACACGCACTCACACACACACGCACGAATACACACACACACATGCATGCATGCGCACACATGCACACACTTAAACCCAAGTCCAGTCTGTAGACAATCTGGATCTACAACAATCACAGAAACTGCAGATATTCCTGCATGAGCCCAGGGCTGCTGGTCCGACTTTCAGTTCTGCTTCCTCCAGCACCAGCCTGCTAATGCTCAGTGATGTTTCTCCATCACATCAGAAGTTGTTTTCTCTATCGATCGAGTCAGAAGTACCTGCTTCCCTCGACACACAGCTGTGTTTATTACCTCTCTGTTGTCTTATGCAGAGAGACAGAACTGATCAATCTAACCAACACAAGCAGCTCTCTGTACCTGATCAAAGCAGCAGCGTCCACCTGCTGTCAGTCTGAGATCTCATCATGTGTTCCTGAAGAACACTCACCGGCACCCTCAGGAACGCAA
This sequence comes from Yasuhikotakia modesta, assembly GCA_036877545.1. Classification (NCBI taxonomy): domain Eukaryota; kingdom Metazoa; phylum Chordata; class Actinopteri; order Cypriniformes; family Botiidae; genus Yasuhikotakia; species Yasuhikotakia modesta. The sequence goes on along the minus strand of JBAJNP010012050.1, from coordinate 11,061 downwards.
CTTATGAAATAACTCAACTACATTATATACTGACTGAAAATAAGAGAAATATAATGTTATGAAAAGTTCTGAATTACTTTGTGCATTTTTGTGTTTTTTTTATTATGTGTCACCCTAAACCCTGCAAACATGATCTTATAATGACACTAACGCTAATGTAGGGCTTAGCAGGTGATTGGTATCTGACCTGCAGTTTTCTCCTGCTTTAGCACACGAGCGCAGGGACTCATTCAGTTCACCCGTATTGATGAACAGTCATTTAATCTGTGAGGAATGACAACAGCAGCTCTTGACCTGTGCCAAAAGTCTGTCATTTCAGACTCACTCCCACTTCCTGTAATGGGACTCACACGGCTACGCTGCACTCATGCTAAAATCACTGCTTGCTAAGTAACTGATAATTGCTCAATGTAATGGTTTAATTGCAGTGTGGATCTTAACACGACTGAAATGCGGCTCTCATTAGAGTGACAGGCTGTCTGAACACCAAGCAGCACGGAACCAAACCCGCTGCGGTTCCGTCATCAGAACAAACCCCAGACAACCAGGAAAGGACTGAACCTTTGAGAAAACAGCACAAATTTGTACAGTCCTCCTCCTGCACTAACCCCTGCGTGTGACAAATCTATTCACAGTCAGCTGAAACGTTCACCAGGAGATACACCAAAGAACAAGCAGTTTGTGTCCCACAACAACTTCCTGTTTCAACAGGAAATGCATCAACAAAAAGGAAACAACCTTTTCATGAAGTTTAAAAGTTTAAGAAACTCGCCTCATGTTCTAGTAAAAAATAACAACAGAATTTAGAAATGTGGAGAACATGAATGATGCTAACCGTGTAAAACGTCCGCCCTTGCCTGCAAAATCAGACGAGAAGCGACGCTTCTGGTTGTTTTTTGCTTTAGTGTTGATGGGTAAAGTTAACGCCGCGGCTGATGTCTCCTGCTAGCGGGGACGGAGGAATAGCCTCCCATCAGAGACTGCTGTTGATCTGAAAAGGTTGCGACAGCGAACAGTCGATAAAGTCTTTAGCGAGACAGCTCTCCACAAACTCTTAGCCGTGTAATTAGCTTCTCTTCACTAACACCAGTCTCCACACAAAGGAGATCGCCAGAGAAAAAACATCTCACGACGGCCATCGATAAACAGCGGTGAGAGGCGTCACGCTGCCGTCACATTCACAAACTTCCTCTCTGCCTCTAATGGCCGCCTTCACAAAGCAGTCTGTTAAGATGACAAACGTTCTACATCTTTTATCAGGCCCTAATGGCCTGCCAGCCTCCAAGTGCATGATGGGAGTTTTGAAAGCCAGACAAAATGTTGATAGGCAAATCTGACAACAAGCAGCCTTTTAGACGGGCGTTTCACAGCCAGTAACAGCTTTTAGAGATCTCTGAGACTCAAGAGTTCAAGGTTTGTCAGAAAGTCTGACTATCAGATACAGAACATTGTGAATGACTCAACAAACAGATATAAAACTAATCAAATATAAAACTATTCTCAAATTTCCAAATTCTCAAATCTCTTCTCAAGTTTTTCTAAAACAAATGATCTAAGCAAGTCTATCCACATTCATCTGAAAGCTTTGGCTAAATATAATTTTAGAAGAAACAAACTTAGACAAACTTAACATTTAAATCAACTGAGCTTAAAAAAAATCAACCTGTGGGCAAAATAAATCATATGTTTTTACATCAACAGTAGAAAACGGAGTAAAACACCAGACAGGATCTCACCGTGGTCTTCTGACACTGTATGCTGGTGCTGTTAAAGCGCAGCGCTGTGACGCTGTACTCCTTGCCCTGGATGTAGAAGATGCATTCGTAGTTCCTCTGGCCGGACTGGGGCTGCGGAAGGTTCCGGGCCAACAGTGTAATGGGCTTCATGACCCCAACAGGGATGTAGATCTGCGTGGAGGGCAGGATCTGAGGACACTCCTGAGGAGGAAAAAGAACATTAGTTAGAAACAACATCAGGCAACTTCATGAAGATAAATATAAGTGGCGTTTACTCCCGCTGGTGTGTGCTGGTGTGTTACTCCCGCTAGTGGTTGCCAGGGTGTTGCTATGGAGCTGCACGGTTGCTATGGGTGGTTGTTAGGTTGCTGCTTTTGAAATGTTTTGAGATGACAAATTAGAAATACAATATATTCTGTTTGATGGCAGCACACATTAAATGAAACTGTTTCAGGACTCGCTATTATCATTTCCAGGAACTCAACAGACAGCAGTGAGATGCTGAGATCAAACACACTTTTGATCTTCGTAACCCTTTCTGTGATGCCGCTAAACCAGGAGCGGCCGCAGAAATGAGGGATGCTAGGAGGCCATCGTCACCGTTGTCATGCCAACAGACAAAAAACCAGGACACAGAGCAAAATGCAATTAAGCTTTTTAAGGGCATGTGCCATTTTAAAGAGTTGGCAGCGGAACGCGAGATACGATGCCAACGATGCACTTTAACTAGCGAAGCAGCAACATTAGCATTGGCGCGAGACCTCACCCTCTCCTCAAACATAACCTTCAGACACACATTTATAAGTGGGGAAAAACGTGACTAATGTTTTCTTCAAGCTACGGTCCATCAAAATACTCACATTCTGGGTTTTCTGAGACATATAAGACGCATCCTGCAAACACGCATGAAATGCAACGCTGGAGCAGCCCTCGATAGAGCGCTGACAACTAGATCAAAGCTTCAGTTTTTCTTTTGATGCCTGGATGCAGGAAAAATCATTCAGCAGTTCTTTTATGGGACCATGGAGCAAAAGACAAAGAACATGTCTGGACCTTATATGTTCAAATAAGAGACATGTTCTGCATTTCACTTTGGTTTATTATTATTATTTTAACTACTTAAAGTCACAGAGATTTTGTCAGTATGTTTTAAAAGGAACAGTTTTCATCTTTAGCATGTGTTCATTGTCTTGTGTGTCAACAGCAGACATGATATAATTTGTTGTCAGACATCGTTTTCACTTTTGTCTACCATCCAACAGTTCCTCTCTATAAACATACAGTATATAACAGAAAGTGAGTAAACCAATCATACAGCCGCATTATGAAAGGAGCAGCGCAGGGTGGATTATACCACAACCCGTCTCATTAGCACAGATAAAACATCCGACTCTTTACCCTCATTTCCTCTTCCCGCCTCTGCTTCTAATTGAACAGGAGAAAACAGAGAACCAGCAGCAATATTAAACTCTGCAGGAGACGAGCGCTGGCGAGGCCTCGGTCAGGACTCTGTAAACAAACCTGATGGGAAGCCACATGCGGCTCTGTGACTGCACAGTTCCACCGGGCGGCTGGTTTAGTCGCCCCGGGCGGCAGTTTGCTTATTAATACTGCGCTCACTCCATTCGCTCGTGACTGAATAAACAGGCTGCGGTGCGCGTCCCCCCTCACCGAAACGCAGCCGTGTTAGCGTTCAATTACTGCGCGATACACAAGGTGAGGGTTTCACTGCTAATGAAAAGGTGCAATTTGTTCCGAGTCAATAAAGGCCTGTGTGCTGAGCGCAAAGAGGCGCTATCAGTTACCAGAGAGCACGATGTTACTCTCACACCAAAGGTTTACAAAGACACACGTTTATGTGGCTTGTAACATCTAGCTGGCTATCGTTCCCTATAGGTTCTCTCAAAGTGCCTGCAGTAATGTTAGTAGACTTTTATAGGTTATGTATCGTTTATCACAGAACATATATCATATATCAAAGTAACGTTCCCGTTTACATGTTTGTCAAGCTCCAAAAAAATAAATAATAATAATAATAGCACAAAAGTCATTTATAAAATTTCTCAGTATTCTCAATAAACTGCAACATCAATCCATCAGATTTTTGTTGTTGTTTTTGTCACTGTTGGAGTTTGACAAACGCTGTTACAATCAACTTTCACTAAACGGAAGAAAAGATGATAAAAAAACAGCAAACAGGTTCGCATGGGAGAAAAGATTCAATGACAGAATTCATTTCCCCTTTTCTGAAATGCCAGAATATCATTTCTTTCAATTTAGTGCCATGGAAAGAAATACAAAAACACAGTTATGTAGATTTTTCCCAGGATGAAACTGAAATCTGTAGTTTTGCACTCCTGGTTCCAGTCCACAGAAACTGAACTGTGGAGAGTTCAGAAGCTTTTGTGAGGGTCAGATAAAGGAACACGGATGCAGGGAGCGGACTGGGGCTGCTGGGCCGCTGGGCTCAGGGAAAGGCTGGTTTTTGGCTCTGCTGGCCGGCTGAAGATCTCTGCTGGTCTGCTGTTTGTTTTGCACCAGCGTTGCCTGAAGCAAAACTCCTGCGAGGAAAACACGATCGACCTGCAGTTTCTGCTCTTGTTTTCTTTCTCTCCACAGGACTGCAGCTGTGGGGTGATAGAAAGACTGTGCTTATTGGTTAATGTTAAGCTAACGTTATGTGCTAACATTAAGCCAACTGAAGCCTACAATACAATAAAATTACAGTATAATCTTTGTTATACTTTTCACATAAGCTTTAGTGATGCCTACTGTAGTAATGCTAAGATAATGCTAAACATCTTAAACCTGTTATGATTTTTAATCAAGTTCTATCAGCGCATGAGGGGCGATTGTTGAGGGGCACTGATCTTATAATGAATTATTTGGCAGCATCATCAGGACGGCAGATGAAGAACAGATGACATGCTTTCTAATTAGGCAGCCTGAAGCTTGTTGACTAGTAAGGGCCAAACGATGAGGCTGTAACAACTACCCACTCTAACAGGAGTCTGTTGTCGAATGAAAGAGACTTTGAAGTTTAAGAGCTTTTGAGTGTCTGCCCACGCCGACTTAAAAATAGAGCGGCACTCGAACTCAGCAAGACACGGAGTGATCCAATCGGATCTGTGCTCACAAAACTGGCAACCTGTTACTAAAATAAATATTCATGTAGCATTACTGCCTCTTCTGATCAAGCTTTAATGCTTAAACGTGAGCGAGGTTCGTTTGTTATGCTGAGAAATGAGAAACAAATGACAAATATAAAACGGCAAAACAAACTGATAAAAATAAGACGGATTCAGATCAGGCAACCCAATGAGGAGCACTGGATCCAGTTAAAACAGCATAAGAAACCCAGTTCTGGCCACCGTAGAGCACGCAGACGCTCACTCCAGCTCTCTGATGTAAACTTCATCTTCAATCTCCATCAGTAACTCAGATTTAACACGTTTTCTATAATTAAAGGCACAGATCAGTGGCAGCCTCCAATCCCTCTGAGAGCCAGAAACCAGAACCACAGGGCTTTGAGTCCTGCTCGCAACACAGAGGGAGGGACAGACCCAACAAACAACAAGGGTGAGGTGGTGGGGTCCACATTTCTGCTCATTGCCCCTCTGATYGATTACAATGAGCCTTTATGTCTGTGTGTGTGTATATGTGTATGTATGTGTGTGTGTGTATATATGTGTATGTATGTGTGTGTGTGTGTGTATATGTGTATGTATGTGTGTGTGTGTGTATATGTGTGTGTGTATATATGTGTATGTATGTGTATGTGTGTGTGTATGTGCGTGTGTGTGTGAGACTCACTAAATAACTTCTGCAAACACTTACGACTCAATTATTTTCACGTTTACACTGACGAGACTCAATTTCTATTATTTTATCTGCTTGAAATCTCTTTCAGGCTCAGTGGACCAATCGCAGATATTATTAAACTTCTGAAAGGAAAATCGTGGGACTCGTGACAAACTTACAGACATGAAATGAAAATGTATTCCTGTTTTTAATTAGCCTCTCAGAACGAGGAAAGTATAAACACCATGATATCCAGCTAAAAAAAATACAAATGCTCTGACAAAAAAGAAACTGTGCAGTTTCCAAATCTGGCTCACAAAACACCCATCTTTCAGGAAGACAAAAGCATTCCCTCTGCTGTGACTCTGTAGGTTTTCCCTGAATTATCTTCCTGTTGACAACTTTATTAGTGTGTTATGCTTTCCACCGAAACGGTTTTCAGTGTCTGAGGATAAAATATTTGCTAAAAGCGTTCAGTTCTTTTATTACAGTGAAACTATATGTACAATAGCTTTCAGTGAAACGCTTTTAATGCTAACAGCTCTGTATGAATTGCGAGTCTTATAAACTGCGGTTTAAATCAGCCACATTTACAACACAAACCTTGAAATCAAATACATACCAGTCTGAGGAGAATCACCCCCACAATCCTTTGCTACGATACGTCTTTGTTTATACGCGCAAAACGCACAACAGAATCAAGCTCTTCCTTAGAGACCCTGAAGAGATTCCATGGCGATACACCAAACCATGACTTATTTATCAAAACCCTCATTTGTCTCATCTGAGACGTTCACTAATGAGTCTCAAATGAGCATGAGAACGCAGCCGTAACAGCAGTTTCATCATCCTTTAAACAAACTCCATTTATTGCGATTACGGACCGCCGCTTGTATCTCAACAAGACGGGACAGATGAGATGAGACAACGTTGGGTTCAGGGTCAACGGTTTTTATCTCACTGATCCGTTTGTGAACGATGGATGAAGACGCATTATGTGCACATTATTCAGCACGACAATACCTCATATAAGCTGAAAACATGTTATTCTAAAACATTATAGAAATGCACATTTCAACTCTGCGTGACACATTTGACTGATGCATCATTTATTTATTTAGTCAATTATGAAAAATTTTCAACAGATATTCTTCTGGCCACAATAACCGCATAACCATGACAGCGCTAGCAAAGCACAAGAGCGCGAGTGTAGCTACACAGGTTTTGTCCAACAGCTGGGCTGACAAACAGCAGAACAAACGTATAAGCATCACTGTTCATTTGTTTGTGAGTATGTTTGTTTATTTCTCCTTGCGGATTCCTCAAGTGTGGCTTACTGAAGCAATTTTCCGCCTGGTCAGATATAATGTGCTCCTGTGTTTATCCCCTGTCAGGCAAATGTTGATTTATATACATTTGATTTGCAAATGCGACTCATGCCGCTGCACGATTGATCACTCATGTCTCCGGATGTCTGGGTAGCTGTTAAGGTAAGTTTCAGAGACTGGCGCTGATGATGTCAGAAACGTCAGACACGTCTCACAAACTGCTTTTGCCCTCAGTGTTGTTGCGTATAAGAAGGACTGAAAGGTTGTCAAACGGCTAAAAGATAAAAACAGAATCATATCAAAGCAAATCTTAAATATTTTTATGCTACAATAAAAACTGCTGAACTACACAAAAACTGTAAAAGATTTTTACTTTAAATGATTTTAAATGACTGAACACATTTAAAGTATTTCAACCAAACAGTCAAAATTGCATTACTTAAAATGCAGTTACAGTTAAAATGAGTAATTTATTTACATTCTTTGCTTTGGAATGAATCTGTTTCAGTGCAATCATGATTATCACCAGATCGATAAACGCCATACAAACTCAAACAGGAAGTGACACGGGAGTCTGAATCTGTAGACATATTCAAACACAACCGAGAGAGGAAAACTACAACAACTGTATTAATGTATTAAAGTTTTACCTTAACAAATCAAAACACCTGGTATAAAACAGATGGTCTTGGTCCTGCATTCTGATTGGTCACTGTGCTCAAACAACCAATGGCAACAGCTGCATTTTGATGCCAAACACCTGTTCACCTAGCAACAGCAAATATCACTGAAAGAACTCTATTAACCTCAGATTACATGTCAGGGACTTTATGTTGTAGTGGAACAACGACGCTTTACAAATTTGTTTAACAAATCAAGGCCCTCAGAACCATTAAGCCTTTAGCCTTGAAGATTTTCCAGCTCTTGTGCCTAACCGCCTCAACAAACCAGTTACATCTCGCTGGAACATCTTCAAGTGTTCTCATAATAAGTTCTCAGTATAAGCAGGAGAGTACAGCTCACGCATTTACATTTTCTATCTGTATGTAAATTTTGTATATCGGCGTGGTTGTACAGCTGGAGTACAGCGCGAACAAAATATCGACGCAAAAATCTATATAAATGTAAACAGGAAGTTAAGCGATACAGGAATTATTAAATGAAAACTAAAAAAATGTCTGGCTGGTTTTAAAGAGCGCAGAGATACGGATGCATTGGGCTGAGACTGTCTTGACCAAATAAATTCACCAGTGAATAAACCCTGAGCACAGCAGAAACGTGTTCGGGAGCGGATGGTGATAAAGGTGCGTGAAAAAGCTAAACATTTGCGTACGTTGCATTCAAATGCCCCTTTCAACAGCGAGCGCGATGTTTAACATCTGCAGTGCATGCGACGCTTGACTGAACGCTTTAAGATACAAGCGCTCCCTCAAGACCTCTTCTGTAGTCGAGAATATGCACGCTGAAGATTGGTGCACGTTCGCACATACGTTGGTAATCATAACACACTGTACACGCGTAATGCGGCCGCTTGCATTTCCTGCGCTGGTGAGGAAGAAGGAGAGATGTGATTGATTTTGGTTTTTATGCAAATGTAGCATTTGTAAATGTAAAACACGGTATGATTTGCATAGTCATTCAGTCAGCGGCATTTATAAGTGCATTAATGCAGCGCCGCTCTCCTTAGAACAGCTGTTTGCACAAAGCGCACGCAGAGACACACGCAAATGCGACACGACCACCCGTGTGTGAGGGCCGTCTGCGTGGATGTGTGTGTTTGTTGGTAATGGGCTGCAAACATGAAATGAGGGGAGGGTCACACATAGAAAGGGGTCGGTGTACATGAATACACTGTGTTAAAAAGACAGACCTCAGACAAGTTGACCCGGCCCTCCTGGAACGAGCAGTCGTTGGCGTTTTGGGTACACATGTGACGATATTTGCACCAGTGGCAGGGAAAGGAGCCGTTCACACACGAGAGACACCTAACAAGGGAGAAAGAGAGAAAACAGATCACAAATAAATGCATTTATATCTTATTATAACTGTCATATTTATCTTAAATTAATAGCAGCTAAACTTATGCTTTAAAGCAATTTGGTCTGGTGGACGACTGAGTGGAAACTAAATCTCAGATTTATCTGGACATCTGAACATCACAGGAACATCAAGGTTGAAGCTCCTTAGGCTCTTCTGAGCCGATCTCCTGCGAGCTAGAAGATTCTCCTCAGGCTCAGAGCTAAATTAAGAGCTACAGCCAAAAATCCAAAAGACTTGCACTAAACACCGTATCTAGGGATCATAATATCATGGGCTCTTTTGATTTGAGCCAAGAAGGACCCACCTAGCAACTAGCAAATCTCTTTCCCTTAGCAACCAGCAAAACTCATAGCCTCATGTCCTCATGTGACAATGTCCTAAATGTCACAGACCATAGCAACCATAAGAATGCAACGCTTTGAAAAGAAATAGAAAACAAAAAACTGTTTCTTCATATATTACATTTAAAAAATTGCGACGCAGCAAAGTCTGGAACTGCAACTTTAACCGCAATACCTCACGACTCATTTGCATCAATTACACCGATGACATGTTTGTTTAAGACATTTAACGACTGAGTCCACATCTGACGCCTCAAGGTGAAGAAACGAGAACGGCAGACAGTTCACAAACAGAACTGTCGGATCTCAACACATCACACACCGAGACCGAGGTGTTGAATGCATCCGTTGCCATGGTTACAACAGAAGATTTTGTTGTGCTTGGCAGAGAGGAACACGGATGCCGATATTCGCTGCAATGTGAGAGTTATTAAAGACTTCTTTAAACGGTGTAAGAAGAGCTGCGTGGGAGAAACGTCTTCATGCGTTCACCATCAATTTAAAAGGTTAACTGAGCCAGACATATGTCATTATATTAAACTACTCACAAACCAGTGTACCGGGTTTGTGCGTTTGTAGGTCACCCAGGCTAACAATTTCATCTACTAAGTTACTGAGAAAACATTTTTATACATGTTTGAAACATTAGCCAACTTTCTAAGAAAGATTCCTGTTAGCTAGAATGTCACTGCAGGACAGATTATTTTTTATAAAAGATTACAAACGTTGTATTGTTTAAAATAACATGCCACACGGATTGCACAAAAAGCCAGGATCAAAAAAAGGTTCAATTTATCTCTCATTGACTAAAATAAGACATTATTTTACTACAAAACGAAACATGTTGATGCTGTACAGGGGCTTCAGGAATCATCTGTAGTGACTCAAATGCATTCTCTACAATGAAGGACTGAAAGCTACATCTTCAATGCAGGAGTGCGGTCTACACTGTAGTGCTTTCACAGTATTTTAAGACGCTCCCCGTGAGCTCCATACAGCTCACCGCTCCCAAATTCTCCTCAGACACCTGACGCCGTTCTCATATCACAAAAGAGCTTCTGCGGTCAAAAGCGTCTACTGCTCTCCCCCGTCTGTGCCAAATGTTCAAAGACCTTCACTCATGTCCACCGCTGGTACATGATGAAACTTCTCCTCACACCACAGCAAACATCAGAGCAGCGGGAAGACAGGCTTTCTGAAGCTACAGGAGGAGAAAAAAAAATCAGAAAAAATAAAGCCTGTCCACTTTTTCCAAACGGCTTTGTTCCAAAATGCTTTGCTTTTTGTTTTAAACACAAGGATTTAAATAAATCCTCATTAAAGACAAATCAAATCAACAACCCCACTGAGAATCATTACAAATTTTAATTTAAAGCAAATATGTGTTTAATCTTGTACTATTTTGATGTTACACCTACATCTCTGCTCAACGCCAAACACTTCATAATTTGGGCTCATTTTGCAACTGTACCTGTAAAACTATAACAATTAACAATTTGTACCAATTAATTTACCAATAAATTTGTATCCCAACTTATTTCATTTAAATTAAATAACATTATTCACCACACACTTGAACTAAAGCCCTGCACTCCTATTGGTCAGTCATTGGTTCTGTATGTACACTATATGTTCTATATGTTCTGTATGTACGCTATATGTTCTATATGTTCTGTATGTATGCTATATGTTCTATATGTTCTGTATGTACGCTATATGTTCTGTATGTACGCTATATGTTCTATATGTTCTGTATGTACACTATATGTTCTATATGTTCTGTATGTACGCTATATGTTCTATATGTTCTGTATG
>JBAJNP010012049.1:0-13914 GCA_036877545.1 Yasuhikotakia modesta | reverse complement strand
CCGGGGTATTATGGCTTTCCATTATAACCGAGTGTAATTACACGACAGACTATAAATGCTCTGTCTAATGCATTCAAACGCTATTCGCAATTAATTTCTCCTCAAATGAATTCATTTGGACTCGGAGCGCGCAACACGGAGAGCATTGTGTCGTGTTTGTGTAGAAAATACCCGGAATAAATGACATATCCACGGTCATACAACCGCTCGTCCCGGTCCTTTCATCGGACAAGCGGCGTTCCAGGAGTTCCAAGACCGTCGCGCGCTCTCCGTTCCAGGGACGCGGAGCGCCGAGCGCGCAAAAGCCACACAATCACCATGGAGTGCAACGTGCTTATATTCCGTGTATTCGCTTATGTGATATAAAGTCTAACAATTGTAGGTTGTAAGAACGTTTTCTAACGTTTCCATCATGTAACAAAAACGTTTAAAAGGTTAGCTGGCAAATCTTGATCTGATGCCACCTGGAAAGGGAACGATTTGAATCAAAGCTGGAGGAGATCATGAGACACCGAGGTGACCAGAAAGCGCCTGGAGACCAAATGCTGGATGTTCTGCGAGTGCAGCTAGTATTTCGTGCTTGTGTTGCATGACCTTCATGAAGCTGACATGCGCGACTTGCGTTTGGTGTCTGGTGTAAAGAAACTTACTCTTGGTGTGGAGCTCCGGTCTTGGTGAGGAGAGTCAGAACAAAAAACATGAAGATGACAAACACGGCCAGACCCACCCAGAAGCCAATTACAATGGAGTCTGCAGGAGACACAAGATTTATCCACAGATATGTCGCTCAGTTCACGTCTATCTATCTGTCTATCTATCTATCTATCTATCTATCTGTCTGTCTGTCTGTCTATCTATCTATCTATCTATCTATCTATCTATCTGTCTGTCTGTTTGTCTGTCTGTCTAAATAGATAGATAGATAGATAGATAGATAGATAGATAGATAGATAGATAGATAGATAGATAGATAGATAGATAGATAGATAGATAGTGTGTCTGTCTGTATGTCTATCTGCTTGTATCTCTTATTTGTATTTATTTATGCATGTGTGTGTGTGTGTGTGTGTGTGTGTGTGTACATTATATTATGTGTGTACATAATAAATCATTTCTATTACTTTTGTGACGGATGAACTATACATTAAAATTGCTATATGAACAAAGTCGTAAAAATCAGACTTGTTACGGACAAAACAACTACAATCGTAAACGCAGCACAACACACGCAGATATAACGCGCTTAACACGCGGGCGGCGCGGCGCGGCGCGGCGCACTCACATCGATGCGCCTGGAGTCCCTCAAAAGACACCGGCTCTTCATCGTCGTAGTATTCGTAGCTCCATTCATAATTGTGCTTCGGCAGACTTGTGCTATTTAAATACTGCAGCCTCGGCATTTTAACACCGCAGATAAACTGGTTAAAACACAGAAAGCGTCACAATTCAGCCTCCCTCGCATCTACCGCATCCTTCAGCTGAGCGCATGAACGTCTCCCCTCAGCCTCCATGTCCCACCGCCTCTCCAAACGCAAAGATCGCGTGCAAACCTCACAGTCTCGAAGGAAACCCCAAGTGCTGGTGTACGTGAGCGAGCGTGGAGGAGATGTGAGGAGATCTCGCTCCTCTATCGGCGCTGGTGTGAATGGAGAGCCGCGAGGCGCCGCAGGAGGCGCCAGCGAGCGCGTCTCACGCTGGCGGTCCATTGATCGACACTCGGAACATCAGACTGCGAATCAATCAGCATCAGCACCGCAAAATTTTCTCCTCCTGTATGTGTTTGTTTTCCAGTGGATGGATGGATGGATGGATGGATGGATAGATAGATAGATAGATAGATAGATAGATAGATAGATAGATAGATAGATAGATAGATAGATAGATAGATAGTGTGTCTGTCTGTATGTCTATCTGCCTGTATCTCTTATTTGTATTTATTTATGTGGAGATACATTCGCTTTCTTTCTCAATAACGATAGATAGATAGATAGATAGATAGATAGATAGATAGATAGATAGATAGATAGATAGATAGATAGATAGATAGATAGATAGATAGATAGATAGTCTGTCTGTCTGTATGTCTATCTGCCTGTATCTCTTATTTGTATTTTTTATGTGGAGATACATTCGCTTTCTTTCTCAATAATGTTAGATAGATAGATAGATAGATAGATAGATAGATAGATAGATAGATAGATAGATAGATAGATAGATAGATAGATAGATAGATAGATAGATGATAGATAGATGATAGATTTCTTACGCTTTCTTTCTCGTCCAGGTAAACACTTGAACCTAAAATGACCATCGGTTAAAACATCCATATACCATTTACTTTGGCTTGACAGATATAATGATGAATGAATTTGTCTGGCTGTCCTTCAAGTTTATGTGACCCAGGTTAACCTGTAACCTCCTCAGGGGAGTTGATTTGAAGTAAAAGAGGAGCAGAGGAGGTTTGACGCTGGAGGAAACTGCTCATGAACACTTGAGATGTTTGAGGTGATGACAGCATCCAATGATCAGGTTCCTCCTGGTGTGTATAGCAATCAATAGCAAATCTCTTCCCATACTGGTGTCCAGTTATTGATTGTAAATGGAATTCATCTTGGCCCAATTGGGAAAATGTTAAACACTTGAGTGTGTTTTACTGACACAGTGTCAACCATGTACATCATTGGGCCTCATTTTAGAAGGAAATAAGATGTTATTAGTGATGCCATTGTGCAACTACAGTGGTGCCTCACAGAGGCTTTTGCTTTATAATACTGTTTTTTAACCATTTGTTTTGTTCTTTCAGCAACACGGTTTATGTCAAAGCTGTGTTCACATCTGTGGACTTAATATGACTCCACCGTCCATTTAATTCATTTGTTTGAATCCACACAAACTCTTCTGATAACACGCTTGTCTGACAACATGAAACATCCATTCTCCGTGTAGCAGCTTTGAAACGGTATGTAGTGTGACAAATAAATGTAAATTCATTTAACTTTGCCATTGCTGCTATCGCTAGCCTAGCTTATGCAATACCAGTTAAAATACATGTTTACTTAACTGCTAGTCAGTCATGAGAATGATCTTAAGAACAAGTACAGTTAGTTAAAAATAAGTGCTTTATTTGATAAGAACCATGATTATAATGATACTGTAATTTAAAAGGAATCTGTCATTACTGAAGTATATGTGGGAGTTTCTCCATCATCCGCAGCTTAATATCTAAACAAAACACAAAGAAAAATGATTACAGTACCACAGCCTCTCATGTAACACAATTACACAATGTTTTCACAATATTATTAACATTTCTAGACTACAGGCCGTGCAGAGTGGTGCATTATATACAAAAATAAGGATTAAATACAGACTATTATGGGCTGTGGATTAAATTGTCACAATTGGGACATTCATTAACAGCCCATTATATCTTTAAAAATGATGAATTCGTAATAATGCAGAGTTGTAAACGCTTAAAACTGTTTCAACGCACCTTTTTAATGAATGTAATTTATATCTCCTGACAGAGTTGAATGGCCAGCAGCCCAGTTAATATTAGATGATGTACATGTTCTGGTACACAGTCCTGGAAAAATACAAAAGTATTTTGACCCAGTTTTGAGATTGATCTCATATTTTGCTTGATGTGTTTTAGGTCAAACAGGCTGATCAGAAAACATATCTTTCCTACAGTCTTCTTCATCTTTCTTTCATCTATTGGTATTATCATTCGTTCTTTTCATGCAATACATTTTTCATTCATCTGTCCATCCATCCATCATGTTTGAGGACAACAGTAATTCATCACGTATTGAAGATATATGCTGGTATATTTAATACAGTGCTGTATGCAGCTGTACCTCATATCCTTGACTTGACACACTTCCATCTGAAAAGGACACAAGCAGTTAGGACACATGGATAGACACGATTTTAACTGTATGCTAGTATTGTAGAATAATATGGTGACATACTGTATAAATAATATTCAAACGTTGTGTTGTAGTCGTAATCCGGTGTCACCAAATCATAGTCGTCTTTATATTCAGGGTCGTCACCTGTTTGGAGAAAAGGCCCTTTTATTGACATTAAAGGTATTGTTGGGGAGCGTCAATGCGACCCAACGCGCAGCGCGCAGCGCGCAACGCAGCTGCGGTGGATTATGAATTGCGTTCTGACGCGTGCGCACACGAATGGACATCACGTAGGTCACTAACTTGGTTACCGTTTCTCCTGCTAACTGGACAAAAATCACCACCTAAATATAATAAGCATCAAACACACAAAAAAAGGCAAAGAAGCTGGTGTTTTAGCAGGTCCCTCTGGTGAAGGATCCCGGATAATATGAGGTATGATCTTCTGGTGCAGCTGTGATGTGGACCTTAAACAAACATTACAGGGTGACAGATTCAACAAACCCGATAATCTTGTGTGTTTGGGCAGCGTGAGTTAGTTTAAATAAGAACCACTGAGCATGTAAAGCAACACATCCTTTCATCTGAGCAGAGTTTTGGATTGATGTGTTTTTTGCCTTGTGTTGCAACTTTCACATTTTCACACGAGAATTTATTGAGGTTTGCAGAGAGCAGATAATGTTGCCACGGGGCCCGTGTTGCTGTTTATGGACTAAATCTTACAAAACAGCAAAAACTGGAAAGAAAACTTGTTTTTTTTAGAGAGGGTGCAAAGCAAAACAGCAGATGGAGCCAAAATGACAGCTGGGGTTGAGATGTGATTTCCAGTAGTTGGAGGCGTTTGTTTCTTAAGAAGTCACAAGTTTAATTTAAGTTTTAGCTTCATATATAGTGACTCAACGGGCCAAAAGTTCATAAGAATGATCTTAACTGTAACTCCCATGATGAACATTGAATCTTTTACTCCTACAACTCCTAAAACAAGCTTAAATATTTCATTGCAGTCATTCCATCATTCATCTTATTTCTGAAGATGAGGATGAAGAACATGATTTTCAGCTAACAGAATTGGCTAACATTCTCTCAAAGTTATCAAAATGTTCTTGCAACAACATTAGCAAAACATTTTTTTGATATCATCAAAATGTTGTTACTGGGATGTTTTAAAATATTACAGAATTAAAAGGTTTAAATAATGTTTTTATAGTCAAGCATCTACAAACATAGAAAAACTGTTGCTAAAACATTCCAAATAACATGTTTAATGTTTTTGTTACCTAATGGAAACAGGTAAATGTTCCTAAAACCAATTGTTATCTATGTTGGCTTTCTTCCAGTATCTCCACTGATTTGACACCCTCACAAGAGAACTGTACCATACATAACAGATACATAACAGTACCTGCATGTAATGTGACCAGCTCTTGTGTGTTCTGCCATTTGGCAAAGTTCACTTTATTATTCACTCGACAAGCACAGACACATCTAGGTTTCTTCTAGCCATTGGTGGAATTAACTCAGAAGGTAGCGGACAGTCATATGTTTTTGAAAGCCCTACCCCAACTTTTGCTTTTCTTTGTTATTAAGACACTTTCCTTTATGTTTCGTAACCCATGCTTCACTAGTTCTGATATTGGCTGCAGTTTTGCTCTGGATCTGATAAAGACCGAGTTAAAACATTCCCAGATTCTTGAGGGACCATGTTTCAAAGAAACAATCAATCACACAAGCAATACTGCTGGAAATTCCCAGTTAACATCATTTATGTAAGCAATGTCAGTCATAGTCTTACAAATGTTGTAAGAACGTTTCTTTAATGTTTCCATTAAAGGAATAAAAATGTTATTTTGATGTTTAAAACTATTTTTTAGAGGATATATTGACTTTTTTGCTTGGTTATAGAAACATGAATTCAAATGTTTTTAAGACATTCAACCAACACTTATGTATAATATGACATATAACAAAAAAGATTGCTTTGATCATTTTAGGAGTACATTAGCTGAAAATGTTTCCTGGGAATATGCCTAATATTTACACTAGAAACCTTAACCGCATTCGAGGCGGGATGCAGAGATGTAATATCGGGTTGCACTTTTTGTTTAAACCAAACAAATAAAAAAAGACAGACTGAATTTTTTCCTGTAGAAGCTAAAACAGAGAACAGGAAATGAAACCGGTGGCTGTCGTGCGTCCTGAGACCTCAATGTTTTGTTTTATTTGATTGTCTCACCATGTTTAGCTTTGTTACCCAAACATTCATAAATAATACATTAAAACTGTAAATAATACAAAGCATAAAAAAAGCACATTACACATGGCAAAACCTCTCTGTGGAAAAACCACAACACAAATATTAACTTAAGACGCTAGAAGGTCATTTCCTTTAAATGATTGTTATACATATTAAATATTTTTGATTTCTGACTGCATATCACAAACAGAAAGTGTTAGAACTGCACGACGACTCTGCCTTTCTTAAGACGACATCAATGAATCAAACCACAACAAAGTATTATGATCTGTCACAGAGAGCATCTTCTGTGGGGGGGTTAGGGGATAGATCGGTACTCACCACAGATTTGGGGCAGCAGAAAGACCCCGATCACGCAGAGAGAGAGCAGCTGTGTGAACATGCTGGAGGAGAGAGAGGGCCGGTGTGTCTCTCAGTATCTGTATGTGAGCACGTTAAAGGGAGGGAGGCTGGAGTTGGGAGGACCGAAACGTAGCAATTTTTCGGGAAATTGCTACAAGTCATTCATTCTCATCATGTTCTAGACTAGAATTAACTTTATTATACTTTTATTCTTCTTTTTTATCTGCTTGTATCTCTTGTTGTTGTTCTTTAAAACCAGTCAGTACTTTCAAAGGTTACTGAGAAGAAATTCTGTGAACTCTTTATATCGTTTTTAAGACTTAAATACTTTAGAGTCTTTAAACTTAGTTTTCCTTCTATGTAAAGAAACATTTCAGGATTGTGAAACTTTTGTTTGAAGTTTGCAGACGAATTCAAACATGATTTCAGACGTTTGCTGGCAGCGATGCAACATGTTTTTCTTTACGGACTGACAGTTTGAACATTAGATTCACTCACTCAGAATGAAAACAAAATATTCTGGGATGGGGAGGTCTTTGTAAGAAGTCAGGGTTCTGGATTAAAGCTGCACGAGCCCTTAAGGAACATTTTTCTGGTTCTAAAACACATTTTTGTTTGGATTAAAATGTATGCCGCATAAACTATTGACATCTGTTGGAAGTTTGTGAAATACAAGCTGGTGAACAGATGCACTACAGATGCACTACAGATGCACTACAGATGCACTATAATGTTTTCAAAAAGGTGTTTTTCAAATAAGGCGCCGCAGGATGTTGGTGTTTAAAAACAATGTTCTGTGTGCTAATAAAACTTAAGAAAAATCGTAACAACTGAGACACGATTCAGGGCTTTGGCCTGCTGCAAATACTTCACGTCTCAGGGTTGAACGGCCTCCACGCTGGTTATATGGTTCGCTGTTAGTTTGCGTCTCTCCACAAGATGGCGCTACAGATTAATGTAAACCCTATAGAAACCCATTGGAAAGGAAATCTGAACTTTTGTGCAAAGAAGTGAATAAGGCCAATGTCACAAAATTGCTTAATTTAATTGGCAACATTGCAGAACCTCATTTTTTATTTTACATTATAACTTTTATTTGTTATAAAACTTAATTTCCACTTTTAGACTGTATTTGTTTCTCAGATGTGTATAACTATATTATAGTGTTAGAAATGAAGGCATTACTACTTGGAAATAAAGGACAAAACAACTGTTAAAATAAGTTTGAGGGTTTGAAATATCCGAGTGGCACCAGTGTTTTCAGAAGCAGTACAGTTTTATTTGCATGAACGATTACAGAAAATAACAATAACAACAATAACAATAAACACAATCTGCAGACAAAGATTAAGGAGTATTTTAAAAACACTCTTGTAACATAGATTCCTATTGGTTTCTTAATATAAATATAGAGCAGAATATAAAAATAAACACATAAAGATGTATTTAACTGTAAGGAAGTCTCCTCATACACTCATTACACAGATGATGTGTAATGCATGACACACAATGTGTCCCAGGGTCAACATAGTTCATCAATGACACTCCTGTCTGCTGGACTGACTCCGCCCCTTCTGGGGTTGCCCCTCCTCTCACACTCCGAGTTTATACCATATATGGCTATAACTTGTTTATTTACAATTATTTTGATTATAATA
Source organism: Yasuhikotakia modesta (assembly GCA_036877545.1). Classification (NCBI taxonomy): domain Eukaryota; kingdom Metazoa; phylum Chordata; class Actinopteri; order Cypriniformes; family Botiidae; genus Yasuhikotakia; species Yasuhikotakia modesta. The sequence continues at coordinate 5,746 of JBAJNP010012049.1, read as the reverse complement.
ATGATCGTTCTACTGTATCGCTTTTAATTATTTGTTGTCATTTGTTGGACAATTTATTTTAACTCATGGCCTCAATTCAATGTCACCTTTTGCAATAATTTTAAAGATTAATGATATAGCATGTGATTTATACTAATTATACCACATTATATTTATTATAATTGATTTATACTGGAAAAACGGTTGTGTGCGCTGTTGCACTCACCTACAAAATGTCACTAATACTGCAATTGGATATAAAAACATACCATAAATGTACTGCATGCTATAGCTAAACACTCAGCAGTAAGTACAGGGAGAGCAAAAACAATACAATAAATAAATAAAATGGACAAAACAAAGCAAAACACATTTTACTGGCACCCCCACAGTTCTTCTGTGTCAGTATAGGATTATATGGACTGACTCAACAGCTGTAGGGTTGAATCCTGCTGGACTCTTGAGATTAATTACTGTCTACTACCACCAAAACATCCCTTCCCAAATTGTTGCCATGGAAACCCTTCTTGTAAGGTTTTAATGCATCGCCACAATATCATCGGATAATTGAGTAGCTTTATGCAGTTGGTTGTATAACTCATGCCCATTGTCTGTGATTTCCGTATGAGGAAGAGCAGTTAGATCGTATCTGAGATGATTCTTTAGCATGTGATTGTGAGTGATTATAACTGACAGTCAGCAGATTCAGTTCTAAAGCTTTGATAACAGGAACGATTCTGTGTGGAAGCGAAACTCGCAACGGCAGAGAAATTGTCACATTTCTCTTCTCTAAAATTATCTAAAATTCTCCTGAGCATGTTAACACAATAGTTCTGTGTGTTATAAGGAACAATATATGATGATTCAACCAAAAAACATTTTTTATTGAATATTGATGCAGCAACATATATTTGTGAAAATGTGAAATGTTTTGATAAAAACTCATGGACCACAGCCTTAAAACATGTAGATTTTCATCTTAAATACTATCATTTCATTGATGTGTTACTTAATGTTTTTGGCTTCTAAGTATGTTTTAATTTTATCTAAATAAATGTTATATAAATATGAACATTGTTATTATATATGTTTTTTAATTGCCCTAAATTGAATATCATCATTGTACATGATAAATTGAATGTTTGGACTGCATGGAGCCAAACAGGTATTTAGGAAAGCGTTTGTTTTTATTCAGTGTTTTGGGAGGTAAAAATAAAATCAGAAGTGCTTTAGTGTTTCAATGTTTCCATGGCAGCCTTCATAAGCGCCAGTTTCTGCTTTGTATAACTGTTGTTATACGTAGTTCTTGAAATTTAACTAGCAAACAAGAACCAACCTTGAGTGATGTAATGCATGTTATATGTTAACATCATAAGCCTCCAAAATCAATTCTGATAAGAAATGATTCTATAAACAGATGGGACTCTGTCTTGATAGAGAATTGATGGGGAATAACAGAACGACAGGCTCGGAGAACCATGATTAGGAACCGTCTGGGAAGCTTCTTATTTGAGGAATGTACCGACACCTTGACACAGTCTTAACTAGGTGAAACATTTCTATACTGCCATGGCAACGGGTTTCAGTTGTCACCTGTCTGTCAGCGCTTATGTTTCAAGCCTCATGCGGTTTGGCTCATTTCAACACCTGCTGGGTTCCTGTGTGTTCTTTCAGCTTCCTGTAGCTACAAATATTCTGCTTTACTTCTTGGTTCCGTTTGCAATTTAAATAACTAGCGTGGTACGTATGAACTGTATTTATTGGTTTGCAATGTAACTAAAATACACTCTTAAATTTAAGTAATGCCATAGAAGAACCTCAGGTTCCATTATGAACCTGTAATATTTGTAGAGCCTTTCTATTTAACAAGTGGAAAAAGTTTCTTTTGATTATTTAAAAGGTGAAAACGAAATTGTTCTTTTAGGAACCTTATATGGTTCTTTGTGGAACCAAAACTAGCATCGCTGTGAAGAACCTTTGTGCACAATTTGGAGAAACAGCAATATTGTGAAACACCTGTTTATATATTTCTAGTGTTAAGCGCATTAGGACCAACTGTTCACTTTAGTTTAAGTGTGGAATGGCTTGACCACATTCGTTCTTACTGACTGCATTGGCTTTGAACTAGCTTATGCTAGCAGTTAGCATACAAACACACAGACAGCAGGAGAGTAAAATGAAGGTTACTTTAATTGCACAAGTGGTTGTGTCAGAAGTACATGAGATGAGCCTGTCCTGAGCTTACAAACACTTCATATCTGCACACAGGGTATTACCTGACCTCCAGTGACACAGAGAGACTGTTACGTTTACAGTTGTCTGTATATAAATGTGATTATCCAGACCAGGTAAAACTGAGTATCTGAGCTGAGCAGCCTGTTACTGTTACATCTGAGTGAACATGTTTTTATTACAACAGAATTTACAGCCAAAAACATTTACAGATTTTTTTGTATGCAAAAATAAAACAACCTGTTTGAAAAGAAACTATCATTTCAGGAAGGTAAAATGAGACGTTTGTTCGTTATTGATTGCATAAGACGTTGTTTCAGCATTAATCTATATTGACACACACAGCCACGTAGAAAATAACGTTCAATGCAAAACCACTCGTCTGTCCGCAGTCGAGAGCCAAATAAGACATTTGTTTGTGAATCACATTAATGAAGAACAGGTGAACAACCGTATGGCGAAAGCGAGGGAAACTCGGCTCTGAGCAGTCACACCGTTTCTGACGTAAACAAACCACAAATGACCAATTTAATGAGCATCAAATACAGGAGTCATTTGGCAGGGTGTCTATGGGACCTACAGGGCAGGTGAGATTGTTGATATCATCTAATATGACCCCTGCTGATCTCAGATCAGTCTGAGCGATGAGTGACACCAACTGACAGATGCTGGAGTAATTACATTACCCTTCTACATTAACCATGAAACAACACCCAGCTGACAGTTTTGGGCTGTTAGACGTTTCTAACGCTTCCCTCAAGTAACAAAAATGTTATTTTGAAAGTTCCAGGATCTTTTCAAATAGAATGTTTTTTAGACGTTGTGTTAACATTATTGCTTGGTTTCATGTTATTTAACCATTTTTAAATTTCTGCACTTTTTAAAAACTTTCCACTAACTATTTATGAATAACGTTTTTGATCTATATAGGATGAATAACGTAAATAAAAGGTCTACTAATGTTACTGAAGGAACGTTTAGATAATGTTCTGACAACCTTCCCTGTTAGCTGGGCACACAACGTTGAGACACAGAAAACCTTTGGCATTTGTGTGGCGATAACATGAAACTTAAAGTCTGAGGGACGGTAAAAGAAACTGTGAGTGGTTTACCTGTATTTACTTTTTAAAAACGCTGAAGACCGCTATAGGATTTGTGCTTTACTATCATCGGAACTGTACATTCCTTGTTTTTCCGTGACATGATTCCAAAGACGAGGAATGTCAGGTTGTTTCCGGGGAAGTGGTTTCTGAGTCAAACATTTTAAAAGCAAAAAAACTCTCCTCAAAGTCATTCTCTACAAAAAAGCACTTTACAATAAAATGTACAAAAAATATAACACTGTTTTTAATCAAGTCTTAATGACAGAACAGCTTAACCTGTTTTTATTTAATTGTGCAAACACATTATTTAAGCTACTAACTGTTAAACAAGGTGTTAATACCGGCAAGACAAACCCTTTGGTGTTTCAGGGTGAATCTCATGAAAACATGCCCACATCTCAGTTCCCCCACGAAATAAAAACGTGTCTAAAAAAATCAAACTAGTTTAAAATGATTTTAAGATCAAGAATTTTCGCTGTGTGACATCATTTTAAAGATAATTCTTTCTATAATGCATCAGGAAGGTTTTACTAATGTTTGTACCTCCTGTTATTTTGGAAGGTGAAAAAAATTAATTGGCCAAAATTTCATTTGGTGAAATGATGCCTTTTTGACACGTTTCATGCGATTCACCCATGCAATCTTGCATAGTTCCCCAAAGACCAAAAAACCTGCAAAGCAAAGCGCAAGCAAAATAAAAGCATTTCTGCCAACGCGGCACAGGCAGCTTGTTTCTAAAACGTTTAAAAAATGTAAATTTGAGTCTTTGAGAGCTTTAAATGCAATCTGCATGTGCCCTTTTAAACATACACTAAGGCAGCTTTTGTTTTTTTGTGTTTTTTTAAGATACCAACATTTTGGGAAAATACCACTTAGGTGTAAAGACTTACAGCTACACAACCCATGTTTCCCTACCTACAGTAGATTGTCTGTTCTGCCTCTTAGGTCTGAAGAGAGATTTTGCCAGTGTCACTTGTGTTTTACAGCATTCTCCATAGTGCAAATGTGTAATTATTAATAATCGTTTCCTCTTAGCTCGATGCTTCCAGTCACTGCATGGAGTCTCATCAATGGAAACACTGGCACCAAATGTCACGTATTCATGTTCCTACAGTTACACATGGCTTTGTTCACAGTTAGAGCTCATCTGATTGGACGAGGAGCTCTGCAGGACAGCGTGAGCCTTAGCCAATCAAATAAAGAGGCATCGCCGGTCGCGTTTGGCTGCGCCCTGATTGCATCTTAATAGGAGCGTGCATTAACGACAGAGGAAGTGTGCTAGGAATTATTACTACATACAAAACGACGCAGGGAGTAAAATAGACCTGGGGGTCTGTGACTGTTTTGAATTGAAGCCCCTCCAGTGTATTCTGAGACGGAAGGAAAACATTCACATTGTGATAGGCTGGTGATTATCACCGTCTGCCGTTTGTCACCCTGTTTTACCCCGCCGGGCCACACCGGTGAACGCTGACACCGCCGGGCACAACGTGACGGCTTTCTTATTTCTGCTTAACTGAAGCTGATTTAGGGAGTGGAAGAAACTAGATTTGCTCTTTAACAACTCACACATACATACACACATGTACAGTATAGCTCATGTTATTGTCCATTCCAGCAATAAAAAGCAGGATGAGTTTGTTACCCCAGATGCACGCTTTGATGCCTTGAGCATTCGTTTTACTCTGCGTTACAGAAAGTTTCTGTAAAACAAATATCCAGTGTCCTTACATCATGCTTTTCCGGTGGTTTATCTGCTGAGGGCCGTTTAGTTTGCCATTCTGTGACTGGCTGAGGGCGGAGGAGGAGGCGGAGTCAAGCTGCTTGTACAGAGCTCTCAGTTCCTTCACCTCCTCCAGCACGTCACGGGCCTGCCCCCAGGTGGAGGTCGCCTCCTCCAGCAGACGCTCCGCCTCCTTCCGCCGGGCCTCCGGGGTGGAGCTCTTCCCGGGTGGAGAGCACTTCCCCTTGCCCTGCGCCCGCACCTCCGTCAGGAGCTCCTGAGTTCTCTCCAGCCTCTGGGTGATTAAGTCCTGCAGCTGGCTGATGGGTTGGACGGGGGCCGAGGTGGAGCAGTGAGGGACGGCCCGCGCCTCCGCGTGCGTCAGGATCTCGTCCATGGAAGCGCAGCGGCTTTTCTCCGGCGCTTTATTGCGGAGCTGTGGCGTCCGCGTTTGGCTCTCAGACCAGTCCCAAGAGCTCTCGCTCTTACGAGGCAGACTCTGGGATTTTCCTGGGGTCTCCTTTCCGACCGAGAGCTTGGAGGCGTCCGTGGTGGAACGCTGGGAATCTGGAGTACGTTGAGACGCGGATTTGTCGAGGTTGTCCTCGGCTTCCTGTCCATCCGACGAGGGCATGTCTTCTTCCTGTATGAGGTCGAGGGTCAGCATGCCGTCTGAGTTGGTGGTAGAAGCCTGAGAATGAGTTTTGAC
>JBAJNP010012047.1:0-13919 GCA_036877545.1 Yasuhikotakia modesta | reverse complement strand
AACCTGATCTTCTATGAGGAGGACCTGAGAGAGTGTGGCCTTAATGTCAGAGAAGTGTCAGTGTATTCAGGAGTTTGTACTCAGATCTTCAGAGAGGAGTCTGAACTGCACCTGGGGAAGGTCTACAGCTTTGTACATCTGAGCATTCAGGAATTTCTGGCCGCTTTATTCAAGTTGTCCCTTTCAGGACAAAAAACAGGACTTAAAAAACTCCTCAAGCAAGAAGTGAACAAGGCCTTACAGAGTGAGAATGGACACTGGGACCTTTTCCTTAGATTTCTTGTAGGTCTCACACTGAAGTCTAATCAAACACTCTTACAAGACCTCATGAGAAAGACAGTAGACACTGCTAACAGCAGTCAGGAAACAGCTGCTTACATTAAAGAGAAGATCAGAGTAAATTCCTCTCCAGAGAAATCCATCAACCTGTTTCACTGTCTGAATGAGCTGAATGATAATTCTCTAGTGCAGGAAGTCCAAACATATGTAAGCAGAACAGGTGCCAGTCGTCTCTCTGGAGTGAAACTGTCTCCTGCTCAGTGGTCAGCTCTGGTGTTTGTGTTGCTGAACTCAGAACAGGAGCTGGATGAGTTTAACCTGAGTAACTATGATCCATCAGAAGAATGTCTTTTGAGGCTGCTGCCAGTGGTCAAAGCTTCTAGAAAAGCTGTGTGAGTATTTTACTCAAATATGTGTCAAATTTTCACATTTTTATTAGAGTATTTAATCTTCAAAATTAGTCTTTTTCATGCTCAAAGCTTAGTTTGGCCTAATGTTTACTGTAAGAAGATTGTGTTTTGCTCTTTAAGGCTATTTTACACAACACCATTTTTAACGATATTCCAAATTTGCCCATCACGTCCAATTTAATCAAAATCTTTAGCTCTTTTCATTTTTTTCTGAAACATTACCTATCAATAATATTTTGTGCTGCCTGCGCTTGTCCTGGCATGAAATCAGGCCAGATTGTGCAGTTTCTGTGGAAGTTTGCAACAGGCTGTATTACCAGTGTATAAAAGTACAATTTTCTTGGCAATTACAGAGTCACAAATTACATTCAACTGGTAGCGTTCCTGTACAGTAGCTCAACTGGTAGAGCATTGCGTTAGCAGTGCAAGGGTTGTGGGTTCGATCCTAGGGAATGCAAGAACTAATAAAAAAATTGTACCTTGAATTGTGTACCTTGAATACCTTGAAGTCACTTTACATAAAAACATCTGCCAAATGGAAAAACTTCTCAAAGCAATGAAGTGCAACATGTCACTGAAGATTAATTTCCTCCACTGTTAGTGACGAACACAGCAAAATGTTTCACTAGGGCAACTGGAATCATTCAATGCTTGCTGACTACTGTTGGACATGAACGTGATGCACCGGACATTGAGTACAAATGAAAATCAGGAGCAAAACATTTTTAATTCTGTTGGACTTAGTAGCGTGTGACAAGCATAAATGTGATTAAATACATTATTGCCTGTAAATAGTTAACTGTCAATTTCTTAGAGTTCCAACATGATGCAGCAAAACCAAGACTATACGTGTGCATACCTGCCTGGTACCTGTCACAATCACCAAAGACTTTTCAGGAAGCAAAACTAAAAAAAAAGAAATTGTTGTGAGGTGTAGTTCTTGCACAACATATTATAAAGTTATATTATCAAACTGAATTGGGGTAAAATAATCACACAAAGTTTTTTGTTTTTGAGGCATTTGTAAAAAATATATTAAATGATTCTGATGCCACTGAACACATCAGTAAAACACTTATTACTCATCACATTTTATGTTTTTAAGAATTGCTCAGAAGTTAATTGTTCTGTCTGTATATTTCCTGCAGTCTTTCCAGTTCAGGTATTACAGAGGAAGGTTGTGCTTCTCTGGCTTCAGCTCTGAGATCAAACCCCTCACACCTGAGAGAACTGAATCTGAACTATAATAAACCAGGATACTCAGGAGTGAAGCTGCTCTCTGCTGTACTGGAGGATTCACACTGTCAACTGGAAAAACTAGAGTAAATGGGGTTTTTTTTATTGATTTTACATGAATAGCAATAATCTGTAAGAATAAACTGATAACTTTGAAGAATAAGGTTCAATTATTCTGAATAAATGTTTAACTTATTACAGCAGCCATTACCAGTCAATGAAAAAAAGAAAATGAGAAAACATGATTCACACTTGAGATTTAGCAACAATGTGAATTGTGATCAACAAATAATTTGAAACCACTAGAACAAATTTTTTTATCAGACTGGAGTTATATTATAATAAAAACTATACATATTTATATTATATAGCATTTATTATTATTATTATATATTATTATTATTATATTACATATTATAAATATTATACAATACAAATTTGATTGATATGTACTACAGCTGTGGTGTTGTAGCAGAGAACTGACACATGATGCCCCTGAAGTATGTGACATCATTCTAGAAATGTACAATAACCTGCTTTTTGATTCAAACAACTTAATTCAGTGGTTTTAATAATTATACAATGATTAAAGTTCCCAAGCCTTCTAGAAAGATTCCAAAACATTTTCCATAATAAAATGTTTGAACTGGCCTGGCGAAATGGACTTGGAGTTGTGAGATAAGAGAGTGTTGCTCATTCTTGATGTGAAGTCTGTCGTCCTTGTAGGGGATTCCTGCTCTTTCTGTGACAGGCTCTTGACACGCTTGTGTTTTGTGTTAGAACATGATGTATTAATCCTGACTCTGTTTTTGTGTTGTTTTTTTTGTATCAGGATTAGACTTTAAATCGATCTGTGATTTGCTGCTTGATTTAATGAGAACATGACCGGCGATCTCTTTGTGCCATGAGAGATAGCTTTGTGTTAAATCCTAGAATGTATGCATTTAAATATTCATTGTTGAGGTGTTTTCCCACCCCATTGGGTGTGGATAGTTGTCTCCTGTGTCTGTGCTCTCCTTTCCACTATCTCTCTTACTTTCTGCTTGCTTGGCAGTTGCAAACTGCCCACAGGTGCTGTTCATCAGAGAGCATGCTGCAGAGGATCTGTTATTCAAGAGTGAGCACTGCTTGGAGAGGTTTACCTTCTCCCCTGCTCCAGACTTGGGAGGTTCTTGTTTGAGATTTACTATGGTGTAAACTCAAATAGTTATCTGTTCTTGATATCTTCTCAGAGTAATGCATACCTGAGGCCCTTTTCAGAAAGGTGGTTCAATCAACTCTGTGTTGACTTGAATGTGTGTGTCCGCAAATATGTGCATGTGTATTGGGGCACTAAAATAAATGAATGATGACATTGTCTGAGGGGATCATTTGTTTATTAAATGTACCTATAAGATCTGTCAGTGATAGGACTTGTGTAACTATGAGAATGTCAGAAAGGTGATAGAAGTTTTTATTTTGAATGTGGAATAATAGTTTTTTTTTTAAATGTGGGATTTGTATAGAAAGATCTGAGGTTTAATGTTCTGACAGCACAGAGTTCACATGATTAAACAGAAATTGAGGCTTTGTTTGTTGTCGATTATGCAGCACTTTAGTGAAGCCCCCTATCAGGGTGTGTGTTGGTTTCACAGTCACATGATCAACATGAAGTTCTAACTGTAGGTTCAGGAGGAACCTAAACATTCAGTCAATTATCATTATGAATGTATATTAGAAAAACCTGCACCTGCACAGTCTCTGCACCTTCCCAGCAACAATTCTTCCACTGTCCCTCCTTCCCATCTCCTCCTCCTCCACTGTTCTTACTCTTCCTTTGTTTATGTTTACTATAGTGGCTTTGGGCTCAGAGATTGAGTCAAGCCTCGGGTTCAAGCCCCCTTCGAGGACATCAAGCCACATTGGTTTACCATTACCTCATAAGACTGATAAGTCTCAACTTCAGTGTCATAACATCACTATCACTTTTTTGTGACACCCTTGGCAAAACAACTGTCAGGTTACTGTATTCTGCCTTTATGCCACCTGATGTCTTCCTTAGCGTCAAACTAGACACAGTGTTGAGTTATCAAAAGGGAACTTTGACTTATTACAACAGTTGTTGCCAGTCAAAGAAAAATAATATGAATGTCATTTTAGTGACTGTGTGTTTTCAAGAAAGAAATATTGAAACGTTTTCCAGTTGGTCTTGCAATGTGTCATATACAGACTCAAATCATCAAGCAGTGTATGAGAGTAAAGTAATGCTCACATACACAACAGGAGCTTGATACATTTTTTTCTCACATCAAACTCATCCTAAAGTTTCCACAAACATCTCAGAAATCATTTATGTTCTTCACTCTCTGCAGGCTGAGGGACTGCAGTATTGGAGAGGAAGGTTGTGCTGCTCTGGCTTCAGCTCTGAGTTCAAACCCCTCACACCTCAGAGAACTAAATCTGGGCCATAATGATCCAGGAGACTCAGGAGTGAAGCTGCTCTCTGCTATACTGCAGGATTCACACTTTAAACTGGAGAAACTATGGTGAGTGATAACATTGTTGAATATATTTTATGTGATTGTGTAAAAACACTGAAAAATGTAATTGTTGGTTATAAAATAGAAACGTATATCTGTTGATTATTTAATTACTTTCGTGTTCATGGCAAAATGCTAAATGCTTTCTCTTTTGTAAATTGCTTTGGATAAAAATGCCTGGTACAATAAAAAATGTATGTAAAAAAATTATTCAGTTTTAACTCATTACAGCAGACATTTCAGTCAATTAAAACAAAATATGAGACAAAAAGATACACATGATACACTGAATGGCAGATTAATGAAACAATCTTTAGTGAGTGTTTGAAAAAGAGAAAATTGAATAAAAAATATAGAATTTTGATTAAATGTGTTTATGAGATTGGCAATAATTATGTATCTGTGGGAATGACAGAAAGTAGTTTAATGGTTTGAATGATAAATAAGAGCTGTTTGACACGTGCTGTACTTGTAAAATAATATCTGGGGTTTGAATGTTCTGACACACAAACTAAAGCATGTGATCAAACAGAAAGTGAGACTTCATTTCTTAATAATCACATGACTCTGTGAAACTAGAACAAACACTCTGATGTGGGTCTTCACTAAAGATTGTGTTGTGTGTTTATGTGTCTCAAAGCTTTTGTGTAACAACATCAGTACCTGAACATCTTTGTGAAAAACATGACAAACCATCAAAGTAGGTAAAACATAAAAACAGTGATTATCAACACTAGGTAGATTATGCATCAAGATAAGTTATGACTTTTAGTATTAAGTTTTAGTTTTGACTTGTTTCAGCCTCGTTTTGAAGCTAAGAAACAATGAGAAGCTCCCCTGACTGTTCCTTAGATTTTGTTTAATTTTCTTTTATTAAATGCTTTGTTACTGCTGCTATCACTTCCTGTTTGTCACTTTAATCCAAAAGAGTTTCTGACGTTTAACTGCCTCTTTCATACTATAATTCACTTATGATTTTATTATATACATATGACTGAGACTGAGATAAATTGTCTCTATGATAGTAAATCCTTTTATAGGGGATGAGCTTGTTTATCTTAGAGAGGAATCTGCTTTGAGACAGACTGTAATTTCTTAAAAGCTGAGGACACACACTACAGGTGCTCTAATATACTTGCAGGTGCCCCTGAGGTGCATCAAGCACTGCTGTGATCTGATTGGATTGGCATGAATAGATTCAGACGCTGGTCAGACTGAAGGTGTTCCTCATAGAGTCAAACTAGACACAGTGTTGAGATCTGAAAAGAAACTTTAACTCATTACAGCAGCTGTTGCCAGTCAATGAAAGAATATGAGAATATATAATGCATATTTATGATTTAGTAAAAAAACATGAATCTCATTTTAGTGTTCAAGAGAGAAAAATTGAAAGAAAGGGAAATAGTTTCATAAATGACTGTGTATCGTAACTTGTTTTTTAGTTTAGTTTATTTGGTCTTGTAATGTGTCATATACAGACTAAAATCATCAAGCAGTGTATGAGAGTAAAGTAATGCTCACATACACCACAGAAGCTTGATACTAGAGCTTAGATTGGGCCCAAAAAATGAAACCCGACCCTACCCGAGCCCATGCACCTTGTGTCTGAACCTGACCCGGTCTGACACATTAACTGTAATAATGAGCCAGAGCCCGATTTAAACCCGACTATTTTTTTTATATGTGGAACGTTTTAACAGATGTTATCACCTACAGTTCTGAGTTGTTTAAACTACAGAAATTAGTTTAGATTTATCTTAATAAATAATGCAACAAGGACGAAGCATGTAAACAGCATTGTTTGTTTATTCAGAATGGGTCGCAAATTGATCCGAATGAAGAAACATAGACTAAAATAACGTGAACAATGATAAACTGCTTTTTAAACAAAAATATTCTAAAACTTTGTTGTATTGTATCATATATATCTACATGTTGTCATGCAAGAACAAGATTGCATCCACAGTAGCCTGTTTCAGAGCGGTCCTTCTCTGCTCTATTGTCCGGCCAGCTGCGTTGAACGCGCTCGCTGCTGCTGCTTTTAGTTCACGGAAAAGTTAATTCTCCCGTTTTTATCTTTTACTTTATGTCTTTAAGCTCTATGTTGCACTTAAGCTATATACAATATACTACAGCACAGCAGGCCCAGTGTTACGTGTGCCAGTGGTGGAGATGCAGTCACAGGAGTTGCTGCGCATGATATGCGTTGCAAATTGTGCAACTTTGTAGAACTACACATGTGTTGCTTAGGCTGACGTTGCTAAAATGTTTGTATAATATTTCTAATTATGGCATAGCTCTCCACAAAAAAAATAAAAAAAACACAAATGCTTGACCACGGCCCGGGTCGGGTCCAGTCTGGGCTCGGGCAGAGAATCTAAACTCTATTTGATACATTTCTCACATCACACTCATCCTAAAGTTTCCACAAACATCTCAGAGATCATTCATGTTCTTCTCTCTGCAGGCTGTATAACTGCAGTATTGGAGAGGAAGGTTGTGCTGCTCTGGCTTCAGCTCTGAGATCAAACCCCTCACACCTAAGAGAACTGGATCTGAACTGTAATAAACCAGGAGACTCAGGAGTGAAGCTGCTCTCTGCTGTACTGGAGGATTCACACTGTAAACTGGAGACACTAAAGTGAGTGTTATTTTATTATTGAATAGTTTATGTGGGTAGAAACTTTGATTTCTGTGTGAGGTGGTGTCACTACAGTGGTTCAAGCTGTATGTGGGAATAACTAGAGAAATGTTAATAGCAACATGGTATAAAACTGTGTATTTTCTGTCTAGAAAACAGAAAGAAGGACAGAAATCAATCTGGACAGTAAATATGACACAGATCCCTTCAATCCAAGATAGTATGAAATAAACTGTTGGATTTCAGGAACACTTCAGGTGTTTCGTAAATGATTGTGAATCATAACATGTTTTTTGCTTAGTTCAGTTGGTCTTGTAATGTGTCATACAGACTCGCAGACATCAAACAGTGTATGAGAGTAAAGTAATGCTCACATACACAACAGGAGCTTGATAAAAAAAAACATTTCTCACATCACACTCATCCTAAAGTTTCCACAAACATCTCAGAGATCATTCATGTTCTTCATTCTCTGCAGACTGAGTAACTGCAGTATTGGAGAGGAAAGTTGTGCTGCTCTGGCTTCAGCTCTGAGATCAAACCCCTCACATCTGAAAGAACTGGATCTGAGCTGTAATAATTCAGGAGACTCAGGAGTGAAGCTGCTCTCTGCTGTACTGGAGGATTCACACTGTAAACTGGAGAAACTGTGGTGAATGTTATATTACTATTGAACAGTTTGTGTTGCTATGTAGAAACACTAATATCTGTGTAAGGTGGTTTCACTACAGTGGTCCAAGCTATATGCTGAAATGACAAAAAAATGAAAACATTTCTGCTACTTATACCAATGACAGACGTGCAGTTGTAATAGCTTAATGTGGGAGAGTGTTGCTATAATACATTTATTGTATTGCACTAGGTAGCTTTTAATTTGTAACAAAGAATCAAAACAAGTTAGTACATAGTTTATATGTGAAAGAATTTATTACCATTACTGAATGAGGTTATACACATATGACTGAGACTGAGAGGAATTGGCCTTTTGATATTTAAGTCTTTTATAAGGGATGAGCTTGTTTAACGTAGTAGAAGTGGAATCTGATTTGAGACAATGTTTTTTCTTACCTGGTCTTTTAAAATAGTTAAAGACAGATTGAAATAGATTAAAAGCTTAAAATGATGTTCATCATTGTGTTATATATGGTTTTGTTATTCAAATCAAATCACCTTTGTCACAACACCACAGCATGTGTGCCTAGGTGTGTGAAATTCTTGGGAGCATGCTCCATACAGTGCAGAGACATTTTACAATGGACATCTTGCATAAATACAGGGACAATTTACATATAGACAATTTACATATAGACAGTATTGTGCAGATAATACAGAACATATTCCCTTCTGAGGGAACGTGTCACTGTGTCTGATTTGCACTTTCTAAAGTTTTTTTGAATCTGGGTCCTGTGACACTTTGACACAAAACAACAAACAGCTTCTGATGATAAAAGCTGATGACACACTACAGGTGCTCTAATATACTTGCAGGTGCCCCTGATGTGCATCAAGCACTGCTGTGATCTGATTGAATGATTGGATTGGCAAGAAGTAATGCTCACATACACAACAGGAGCTTGATACATTTTTTTCTCACATCACACTCATCCTAAAGTTTCCACAAACATCTCAGAGATCATTCATGTTCTTCATTCTCTGCAGGCTGGATAACTGCAGTATTGGAGAGGAAGGTTGTGCTGCTCTGGCTTCAGCTCTGAGATCAAACCCCTCACACCTGAGAGAACTGAATCTGAACTGTAATGATCCAGGAGACTCAGGAGTGAAGCTGATCTCTGCTGTATTAGAGGATTCACACTGTAAACTGGAGAAACTAGTGTGAGTGTTCTATCATTATTGAATAGTTTGTGTGTGTTACGTTAAAACACTGATATCAGTGTAAGGTGGATTCACTACAGTGGTTCAAGCTGTAGGAATGCTGAAATTACTAGAAAAATATTAACAGCAACATGGTATAAAACTGTATTTTCTGTTAATATCCACCCTTTTGCTACTTATACCAATGACAGAAAAAAGTGCAGTTACAATAGCTTAATGTGGGAGAGTGTTGCTATAATAAATATATTGTATTGCACTAGGTAGCTTTTATTCGTAAAAGAATCAAAACTAGTTAGTACATAGTTTATATGTGACAGAATTTATTTACATTACTGAATGAGGTACACATGAAATGGTTACATAAAATGGTAGATAATGTAATTGTATGTTACATTATCTACCAATCTACCAATTACTAATGAACTGTGTATGTGGAGAATGTTACCTTATAGATAAGAAATAGAAGATGGAGAAGGAAAGATGAGAAAGTTGGGCCTAGAGCTCAGATAAAGAAGAAGAGCATAAAATGAGGGTAGAATCCAAGAGAAGAGATCAAAGAAAAACACCCAGAAATAAAGAGCAGAAAGAAGAAGAGAAACAAAAAAGAAGAGCAGAGCATCTCTTACTTTCCATTTTTTCCCTTGTCTTTCCTTGACTATGTGGCTGAAACTAACCTAAGACAATCAGTGACCAATCAGAAGACCATGTTTAACCCCCACTGTACTGGACAAATGTCAGACCCTCACACACAATACAAACAGCTCAGCCAATAGCCTTTGATCTCTATCAGCTCAACTGTTGGCTCAGAAATGCAAAGGGTCCCTTTAGGCAAGGAGATGGGGTTTTGTTGCCCGTAAATGAGAAACCGAATATGAAAATACATGATGCACAATTGAGTTTCAGCAACCAATGATAAATATATTTAAAGATCATTGTGTATCATAATTTAGTTTTGTCTTTTATCAGTTAGTCTTTTTGTAATGTGGGATATTTTTGTGTTTTTAAACATCACTGCATAATTGACTCAAGCAGTATGTGAAAGTCATTCTATTGCAGTTATGCAGAAACAACAGGAGTTTATACATTTATTTTTGAGGTCATTCAAACACTCTGATGTTTACATGGAAATCTTAGAGATCATTCATGTTCTTCACTCTCTGCAGGCTGAGTAACTGCAGTATTGGGGAAGAAGGTTGTGTTGCTCTGGCTTCAGCTCTGAGATCAAACCCCTCACACCTAAGAGAACTGGATTTGAGCTATAATAAACCAAGAGACTCTGCAGTGAAGCTGCTCTCTGATCTTCAGAAGGATCCAAAATGTAAACTGGACAAATTAATGTAAGTTATTTACAAATGCTTTTATTTATTTTATCAAAAATAACTTTAATTTTGTGACACTGAATTATGTCTGATTTTTACAGTATTTGAAATGTTACACACTGATTATGGAAAACTCAAGAGCTTCAGCTGGTAAACCCAACAACTGCTGAGTCTCCTGAACAACATCAGCTGGACAAACACTGATATTAATCCAGCAGATTAATCCAAGTAAAGGATTTCTGTTATGAATATCAACACATAAATATTTTCTTGTTGAACTGAAAATTGTACCTTTGAAACCAGTACAAAGAAGCAACCTTGTTTCCTGGAATCTGTTAATCAAAGTTATTAACTGTGAATCATTGTAAAACCAAGAACATTTGCTTTGTCATAAAATGTTAAAGTTATTTGAAGGTAAACTGTGTTCATGTCTGATGACTGTCATTTCATTTTTTGGCTGTTAAAGACATGATGATGATGATCATGATGATCACTGAACATATGAGTGAGTGACATACGTTCAGTGCTTGAACATGATCAACACATCCCCAAACCATCACACTGAACACACTGTGTTTTATGGCTGCACATCTACAGTATGACTGTTCACCACCGATAAATAAATACATGATCATGTATGTAAAATACAAAATACACCTGAAATTGGCTGTTCAGTGAAGAAGCTTTTAGGCTGAAATCTGTCTAGACTTTTTCTGAAGGAACTAGTTGATAAAGGAAATCAGCAGCATCACACCAGAGCACAAAATGTTGATTGATATGGAAAAAAGTATTTATGTATTTTGAAATCACAAAAATACAAAACTTATATTACTTATATTGTATATTAAAATACAAATTTTTTTTCAAAGGCTTTAAAATTCAAAACATACATTTAGCAATTAAAATGTGCATTTATATAATATTATAAAATAATTATATGTATTTGTCAACCTGTTGGCTTACTTACTGGGAGACTGCTGACATTTTGTTTAGGGTTCTGTAAATTGTTATTGTTAATCCTAAAATATAACTGTAAATTTTGGAACTTATAAATATTGCAGGGTAACACAATGTCCAAAACAATTAAACTAAAAATACATTATTGTGAACAAACACACAGCATTTGCAAAAAGACTGACTTACTATTTATGTACCACATAATAACCAATATTATTAATTATTTAATTTGTGCTTTCCAAAACCCCTTATTTGGTCATTTAATTCAACAGAACGGATATCCTTTTCTCCCCTTTATAGCCCCCTTGTTGACGCAAACAGCTTTATGCTCCTGTATCATCATTGTTAATTGATTGTTATCTCGCTGGTTGAATTCGTTATCTCGTTTTGTTACCCGTCACTCTGTCGTCTTTATATGTCAGCGTTTTGGAGAAGCGGACAGGTAAGAACGTCACGTGACTTACACTGTGCAACACGTAGGGTTTTGTTTTATGTCTTGTTTTAAGCGAGTGCCACCCGCTGTATTTGTGGTTAACATTAGATAGTGTAGGTCTGTTGGGCGTCATTGACGCTGAAGAATTTTTCGTTCTCTTGTGTTCTCGTTAGAGAGTGTAGTGTTAACTAAACGTGAGACAGGCTTGTTTGTTTCTTTTCTTTGGCGCCGCTCGCGTTCCGTTTCTCCCCCGTGTCTTTGTTTAATTTTGTTTTGTATATATTTTTATATATTTTTTGTACATATGTTTACTATTCACTTGCGCAACTGCACTTTTCCTTTGTAAATAAAAGCACCTCAAGGTTTACTCCGGGTTTTTGTGGTCCGTCGTTTTTTCTGCCACCCACACTAAAAAAAATAATAATATCAATAATAATAATTCAATGTTACTACCCAAAGCCCCTAGACAATTGGGGTCGTAACAAAGTCGAATCTGAAATTTTTGCTGACCGTCCAGACTGAACAAAGTTCTTGATCATTGTAGCTCATCATCTGCTGTGTTTCTGGCTTCATTCAGTTTGTTGTGTTATAAGCAGATGTGCTGAGAGGAGATGTACTTCAGTTTGTCCTCTAGATGCTGATCCATTTGCTCTGGTCAAACTGGTCAAATAAACAAAAGGTCTAACAGTCGTTATACATGTTTATATTTACACAGATCATCCTCTTTAATTGTTTACTTTAGTGTTGCCTTCTTGAGCATCAATAAATGTTTGAAATAATAAAACTTATCATCAGGACATCCCCCGTCTACACAGGTACTGCATCTATCCTGCTGTCTTAGCAGAACCAGTGCTCACCTGTATGTCCTCTAACAAACACTATCGTATCATGTGGTGCAAGACGGCCAGATTTAAAAACGGCTTCTACTCACATCAGAATTCTCTCAATTCATTAACATTAATTAACATTAATTCACAGTCCTGTGGCCTGTTGAAAATCGCATATGCCCTTATTTCTTATGTTGGTATTTGGTATAAGACAATAATTCTGTGCTTTCACTGTTAAACACTTTATTCACCATTCAGTGGTGCCTGTTTATGTTTAAATTATTGTTACCTTAATATACTCCGTGTCAGTTATGTGCAGTGCACCCACTCAAACTAAGTGCAATTACAAAAACTTATCTTATTTGTTATTTTGAATAGTTCTTGTACATTTTTGTATACATTTGTTTAATCAATGATTGTGCATTCTTCCGATCTGACGAAATGAGTCGAAATTTGCAAATTTCAAAACAGAGATTTTGGTATAAATGGAAAGATGAGTTTTTGATGAGCGCAATATTTTTGTGGAATAACTGTTTTAACCCAATTTGAACAAAGCAGCTCTAGCCTAACAAAACAGTTTTTTAATTCCCTTTAACATCAGCTTCACAGATATTATTATTTATTAAGGAATAAATGAGTTTGATTTTGCGTAGCCCTCCAAAGCTGTTACAGTGGATGATAAAGGTGATAAAATAGGAAGAACATTTCTGAATAAAACGGAATGTCTTTAATTAAATATTATATCTTTTAAAACAATGTTTAAAACTGTGTTTGAATCCTTCTCTTCTCTTCTGATCTTTAAATCAGATTTTTCCTCACAAACTCTGTCTCTGTTAATTTCCCGCCACACTCGTGTGTGAGGCACTTAAAGACTGAACACACATTTAATATAAATGCGTTATATTACAGGTTAAACTGTAAATGACCCCCTTAAACCGTTTGTCCAGCATGAATAACGCAACACACTGTTTACTGTATCCCAAATAAAACCAACCCAACAATTAACAGACACAACCCAGAACTATTTTGAGGTTGAAATTGAACTCGGCAGCAAAATTACGAGTGTTCATTTTTTTAGTTACTTCTATGTGTTGACATTTAGAGTTACTGTAACACTTTGAGTAAGACCTAAACACTTAATGACATAAATAGTGTTGGTGTTGTTATTGCTAGTTAATGTTGTTTGCCCAATCTTTGTAACCTCCGTCTGACGCGTTCGCTTAACTGACACAGACTCATATACACTTTGCTGACGCGGATTAATAATATTGTCCGGAACTACGTTAAGTAACATAAAAGCAAGGATGGACGACAAAACCTGTACAAACTTTGCATTTTATACGTCATGTTGTGCGACTTCACGTAGATCGGTTGTCATGGCGACTGTCACAGCCCTAGTTACATGACAATTCAAATATGGCAAATATAGTATGTGGGAAATATATTAATGCTGCACGCATTCATA
>JBAJNP010012046.1:0-13920 GCA_036877545.1 Yasuhikotakia modesta | reverse complement strand
GAGAGAGAGGGAGAGAGGGGGAGAGGGAGAGAGAGGAAGAGGGACAGAGAGAGAGTGGTAAGTGGTTATAATAAATATCACACTGAAACAGGCACAACAGTTACAACCCTACAGTACAATATATTACCAAGATCATATTTTGAAACAGTGCTGGTAAAAATAATTTCATTTTTTCTTTATGCATGTTTCCCCTGTGGCAGAAAAATCTCTAGCAGTTGCTTACAAATAGTTCATTCTGTTCATCAGTATTCTAGCTCTGTGTGTGGAGTTATAAGAAACAAACAGCTTCTGTACAGCTGCAGTCGTGCCTCACATACATCAGAAACCATCAGATTCAGTGTCAAAACAGAGTCATGATGAGCAGAAACAGCCCAGATCAAACTTTCCTCCGTTTCTGAGAGCCTCTCATCAGATCTAGATGCAGTATTTCAGCAGGACCTGCAGCTCTRATCACATGACTCTGAGACTCTACTCACAGAAGAGGAGGCCTCACAGAGACACAACACAGACTTAAGTGTCGTTTGCGGAAACAGCTTCACTAACACCATTTCTCAGAGGAGGTTTGGAGTTCATTCTATAACTGTAGTGAATATCAATGTCAAAAAAACATTTCTCATGAAGAAAATTTATCTTCATTTTCATCATGCTGGTCCAGAGGCTCTCAGCATCAGAGGTCAGACAGGAAGTGATCCGACCTGAAAACAGACTCATTAAACTCTAGAGGACAGACTCACCAAACTCACATTTAATTGGGACATTAATCACAGTTACTCAAGCGCTCACCGTTACCCAGAGAGGTTTTTAACATTTCCACAGAAACTGATTTGCAATCAATTAAAATGACTGACAACTGATTTCCTGACAGACTGAAAACAAAATATTTCAGCATCTCAAAAAAGGAGTTTTAGCTCTGCTTTCCAACACATAAGAGTTATTACTTAAGAGCTGGACCAGATCTTCATGTCTTTCTTTGAACTGATTGTTACCATGTTAGAAAAAAAAAGAGACTTTAAACCATTTAATATTTAAAGTCCATGAACTAATGGATCCTTAAATGTTTAATACGGTCTAATTTCTCTCTGATGTTAAGATGGAAAGTTATATTTAAAATATTTGACTGACTTATTGAAATCACTCTATCCTACAGAAATGTTAAATAATCAACACACTGACCACAGAAAAATTGCAATTAAAGCAAAATTTAAGCACATGTCCTAATAGGAATTTTATTTATCTTCAAATCCAGGTTCGCACGGTTGCTAATCCAGTGTACTATAACTGAAGAGATGTCTTTACAATGAAAACCCAATAATTCCATTGTTTATTAAGTATTATTATGTGAATTAAATATAATGCTCAGCAATAAGCTGGGCTGCACTCATTGTCACTTTCTGTACTGATCCAATAATTCATATTAACAATAAAGGCTGAATGAGTTTTGTGAGGCAGCGCTTCTGAGCTGTGAGTAATTCCCATGAGCACCAGGGGCATTTAATTAGCTGGCATCACTTGAGAACGCGTCCAAATGAAACAATGCCCATTCTGTTTCCACAGTCAAATAAACGCTCTTTATCATCTCCGTAATGTGCAGAGAAACAAGACTTTTCCACAGTGTGATTAACGAGGATGCCGGTTGTAATACGCGGGTTGGCATTTTCGCTTCTTAAGTACATAAGAGCCAAAAACAATCTCTACAGATTTGAGCCCTGAGGTTGAAGACAGCCTGTTAACATTCACTCTCTTTCATTAAGCTTATCTCTAGACAACACCAGAGGGAAGCAATATGTATGAGGCAGACAAAAAATAAAAGCTGGGCACAAAAGGATTTGGCTTCAGTCCTGTTTCAATTATTCAACCCTTTGGCAAATAGGGCCTCTCTAAATAAACAGACAAAATGAACATGACATAGAACAACAGATTCAACAGACCCAATTTTCGGTCCAACATTACAACAAAAAGCACAGATATTTCTGTGGATTTATTAACCTGCTGTCCAAGTCATCAGTCTTAATAAAGAGGCTTTTGCCCACCTGTTTTGAAACTTGTATTTAAAACACTTTACTTAGACAATTTACTTAGACAATTTATAGCATCTATAGCTTTTATGTAGCTACATAGGGGGAGCAGTTATTCCTGAAGGGACTAATGGCAGTCCATGGCTCGTTAAAGCCCAGAGAAACTCTATGAGACAGTATCTCTATCAGACTGCTTCAGGATCGACTCTGAGAGACTCTGATCGGAGAGAACTCCATTTCATCAGTGTCACTGTTCTTCCTCTCCTCCCCCTCCTCTCTCTCTGTCAGTCCCTTCTCTCACATTAAACCTGTGTGACCACAGCTAATGAATGAGTTCTGCAGATCTACTCAGTGACAGAACAGAGACAGTTTTAGAAGCAACTGGTGATCTTTTCTCCACCAGCCAGATTTCCTCAAAACACTGTCAGAGGAGAAACTGACCAGAGCTGCAGTTACTGTCAGTAACAATCAGGACTGAAGTTGATGCATCTGACAGTTCTGTATGATGAATTTCCTCAAGACTTTCAGATGTCAGGTGTCAAAGAATGTTTATTAGAAAATTTATTAGAAAGTTGGCCTAAATTTATTAGAAAATTGGCTCAAATTTATTTTAATCTACAAAGTTTTTTGTCAGATCATTTCTGCATCATGCACTTGTGGTGCTGAAATGAAATTATTAGAGACCCTTAAGTGGGGAATTATTTTTGGATCTAAATGACTTCACTTATTTTTAGAGGGGTGTAACAAACCCACCTTGCCAGGTTGAAGACATCGTCTATCAGACCTGCCCTGTTGCCCACAGAGATGATCTGAAGAAAGAGAACAACAGAAGACATTTATAAGGCCGCTGAAGACAGATTAAGTCATGAGAAAACAGTGAAACCATGATACAGGAAGGAAAGAAGGAAAAAAACATTTGCCTTAAGACAGCAGGATAATAAGATGAGCAAAAACAAAAGATGGATACAGAATAAAAGTGTGAAGGAGAGAGTGACAGAGGTCTTCCTCAGAAGTGGTGGGTGATGTACCGTTGGGTTGGTCATCAGCTGTTGAATGAGGAGTCTCCAGTTGTGGAGATCATAGTTCACTCTGAAGTAACCTGTCTGATTGATGTTGCCCAGCAACCACGTCTCTCCATCCATCTGCCTCATTCTGTGGGTCTCTATAAACAAACAAGAACATGACAGAAATGTCTGACAAACACACATGCATAACATGTTAAATGATGATCTAGATATCGACATGCAGATGTGAAAATCCATAGATTACAGGACATTTAATCTGTGTCGTTTATGTCATTATACACTGTTTAGAGAAAATGAGCATGATTGGTGTTGTAACTTATTGTCAGTAATGAGTTACCAAAGTTTTTAGTGGCTGCAGCTATTGAGGTTTTGTGTTTCCTTTTCATGTACTCTGTAGAATTTTAATACTTAATAAATAAAAGTACAAGACAACCCCAAGGTCTGTGATGAAGGTCTGTGATGAATCATAACATTACAGCTCAACACAATCACATCTGTAACTCTGCACAGGAATATGTTTTCACTGCTAAGCTGTTGTTTCTACTGTAATAACTTCCTGTCAGGTTTGTGGGTTTCCCTACAAATATGATACAGAAAAACCATGACCACAAAACTTATAGTAGGTCTGAAAATAAATGCAATTTTATTTAACATCAGTTTTGCACTAAAGTCTGACATGCCCATCTAGTTATCAAATGCATTTAAAATACATCAAAAGCTACTTGTGCTTAAACATACAACATAAATATTTGCCTGTCCATATGCCTTTATAAGGCTTTCATGCATAACAAATGCTCTGGTCAAGTGCTTTCTTTGTATGGTTCTCCTTGTATGGATTTAGTGTGTCGGTGGCAAGATTGTGAGGTAAAGTAAGTTAATGCATATAAATAGCCACTGTGTTACATTCTGTGAGAGCCATCGACAGCTCTGTTTATTCCAGGGGTGTCATTGTATTCTTAAATGCTCTGATGGGAGCTGTTTTCCAGGGAAAGTGAGCAGCAATCAGGCTGATAAATGGCCTCAGTGATGGGAACATCATCAGACCCTCACAGGCCAAACCAACCCCAGCTCGTGAAATTCTCACTAATGCTCCATCAATAAGAGTCACTGGATTCTACCACAACGGAGTGAAAAGGAATGATTAAATTATAATAGTCATACATTCATTGCTATGATATATAACGTTTCAGTAGTGGTGGTTTGTAAAATTAAAGTGCTAACTTCAATATACTTTTGGGAGATCAAACACACAAAATGGTGTCATTCTGATTACACACACGAAAATGAAATGCAAGCAGATATTTGTGTTGAGATGTTAAAACATTCTTTAGCATTTTAAAGTCTTACCTGTGTGATTGGAGACCCAAATGATGGTTTCTGGTGATATGTGACTGGAGTTTCCTACTGAGATTGTCAGAGGGATTTGCCACTGGAAACTGAAATGACAAACAAATACAAGATTAAATTATTAAGGGCTTTAAATGTCACTACCAAAGATACACACACAGCAGTGTGAAGAAACGCATGATCTGAATAATGTAACATTATAAAATCTGCTGTGATGTTCCCTCAAATGTCATTAAATCACAGGATTTAAATTACACTGGATGAAAACCACGTTTGTCTAATACATGAAAGCATTCAGAATTTAATGCATCAGTCTTGCATGCAGCTGTGGAGAATAAGTTGAATTCCTGATTGTGTTAGAAGCTGAAAGAAACGGATGAGGCCAGAAAATCCTTTCAGATTTAAGCTTAAATCCTTCAGTGAGATAATGCGTTATATTTAATTCTTAATTATGTGTGAATGTGCTTCAGTGAGGAACGTGTGCAATAATTGACTGTGAAAACTTTAAACAATATTTTAAGAGCAACTTTTAATGACAACAGCTATAGAGGCTCTAAAGATCTTCTCACGTTTGAAGATCATTAGAGACTAAAACATGTGAGATTAACACATTATACATAGTGAAGCATTATGTAAACACCATTTAAACCATATGTCTGTAGAGACTGTAGATGATGTTGATGCTGCAGTATATGAGCACATAAACAACACTTATAAACTCTAGTGATAACAGAACCATCTGTGTGTCTTCAGATGAAATCATTCACACAAATCTCTTCATCAGTGAGAGGAACACAGAAGAACATTAAAGTTCTCCACACGCTCATCTGGTGGCTCATGTTTGTTCATTTATGAAAGTGTCTGTTATCATATTTTTTTGCCTTACGGTCAGAGTTTCAGCTAAAGGTTCAGCCGTCTGTACCGCGGTCAGCTAAAGGTTCATCCGTCTGTACCGCGGTCAGCTAAAGGTTCATCCGTCTGTACCGCGGTCAGCTAAAGGTTCATCCGTCTGTACYGCGGTCAGCTAAAGGTTCATCAGTCTGTACTGCAGATAAAGTTTATAGTAAGACGTGTCAAGTGGGTCATAAAATGTTTACTGCAGATAATAATGTTTTCTCTTCAGTTCCTGACTGTAAAACTCAACTGCTCCTAATGGACTAGTTAAAAAATTAAAGAATTAAAGCAATAAGCCACAAAGTTTAACTGTGACTGTGTCACAGATATTGAGGTAGAATAATACAATAAAGTGAAAAACAAAATGTAATGACAATAAATGCATATAAATGAATTGTAAATGCAATTAAGTCACACCAGTGTGTTTATCTGGATTAATGTTAACAGCCTAAAATAAACTCAAACCCAACTGTTTTAAACGATTATAGGAGAAATTGTGTCCAATTGACAGTGATGCACCCAAATCTGAAAGGAGAAAACTAGCATCTTTAAAACACAACAGCTTCAATTACATTAATTTTCTTTGTATTAATCAATACTATGTCCTGACCTTCACAGCAAAATCTGTGATCATCAAAATGGTTTTTACTTCACATCAATAATCCCACTATAATAAACACTTTTCACCTCCAACTAAAATTAGTTTCTGAGTGAAAGTGAAAAGTGAAAGTGATGTGTTTGTCAGTTACGGTTGCCCATAACCGAAATGTGACCTCTGCATTTAACCATCCATGTGAGGAGTGAACAGACACTGCAAGTCGTGAACACACACACACCCGGAGCAGTGGGCAGCTATCCCTGCAGCGCCCGGGGAGCAATCAGGGGTTAGGTGTCTTGCTCAAGGGCACTTCAGTTGCTATCTGCCGGTGCTGGAATCGAACCAGGAACCTACTGATTACAAGCCCGACTCCTTAACCAGTAGACCACAACTGCCTGAGGTAACTGAGGTAACTGAAGGCAGTTTGGAGGAGGTTTGTGTGCAGGTATGAAATCTTAGTTTTCAGGTGGAGCCTCAGAATATCACGCTGGAGCGTAATGGAGTCAGTAGGTGTTTGGATCACAATAGTACAGGAGAAATATCTCCCTGTAGTCCAGCTGAGACAGACCCTCCAGCTGGACTCTGCAAGAGCTCTGTGAACTTTAATCAGACAGAGGAGTGTGTGGAACAGACAGGGTGTGAAATATATTCCAACTAATCCTTTCTGCTACCTTAGTTGCTTTTTTATTTCTTTCAGGCAGGGTGTCGAGATTTTATGACTACATTCACACTTCCTGTAGGGCCAAATCTTTTTCCATTCTGACACATTATCTGGTTCTCAGCTGAAAACTTTCCTGAGGGGCAAACAGGAAAATCACCCCCTACACAAAACAGCCTCAAAAAACTCCTCAAAACTTCAGTAGGAAAAGAGCTTTTAGATCAAGGTGGCTTGAATAAAACAAATTTAAAATACATAAGAAATACATAAGACATAATACTAGATTTGTGCCAGTATGTTTCATACGAAAAATCAGGTCATTGTGAAGAACTAGCCTAGCCACGTAAATGGAAGGTCAGGGTGTGTGATTATCTGCTTACGATAAATCAGCCGTTCTTGAGCACAATGTTGCTTTAATCTCAGCAGCTTTATAGTTCTGTTCAGTCCAAACACTCTGGATCAACAGCATAATAGATTATGTCCCCGGCTGGCCTGAGTCCAAAATCACCTCACCCTTGTGAGGAAACTTTGTGAAGAAACTTTCAAGGTCTAAACGGGACAAGATGGCTTAACGCATTAATACAGAAAGAGCAGCATAACAATTCTGTCCCCGAGTCATTTTCATGCTACGCTCTCAGTGTCCTATCCCCAGCAGGAGGATTTCTAAAGCAGATCTGAGGAGGTGTTCAATTATTCATCTCACTTTAACAATTAAACCATTCTGTCTTCCAGTGATGGACACATTTGTACCTGCAGGTTGCAATATTCACACCAGCAGTTCCATGTTTAACAATGATTACAGGTTTAGCTGAAATTCCACCAGAGCCATAACTGACCCCAAATCAGTGAAACTAGACCCGTCTGACTTATGCCCTTTTGTTTCGTTAACCAGTAAACATGTTCCCATCCACTTAATCCAGTAAAAACCTGAATCTTTAATAAAAATCCTCTCATTTCCTCTCCTCATCTGCAGCTCTGAACGTCGTGTCTGTCAGAGCTTCACCTGATCAAAGGAACATCACAGCAGTCTGGAGGAGAATCAGTGTGAGATTTGCATCACTCAGCATCACACTGTCAGCTAAAACATGCCAGTGAGATCCTTCTACTCCATGGTGGATTTTCTCAACCGCTTAAGCTGACAGGCATGAAGAATTCATGTCAAGACGTTAAATGACTGATATTGAGTTTGTTCATGTCATAGATATGATGAAGTACCTTTTGTTGAACAGCTCAGGATCTCTGATCTTGGCATCTGTGTCGTAGACAAAGTGCTGTTGGGAGATGATGACAGTGTTGTGAAGACTGTCATTTTTGCTGATGGTGAGGACAGGGTAACCCATCTGCAGGGTCCAGCGCTCCATCACCTCTGTGATGTTGATGTCCTTTCCCTCCCTCTGCATGACCTGTGACATGCCAGACACACACGCATGCACGCATACAACAGACAGACACACACACACACACACACACACAATGACAGACAGACAGACACACACACACACACACACACACACACAATGACAGACAGACAGACACACACACACGCAGAGCAAAGCAGAACAACTGAATGGTTATATTCTCTCACTTTAACAAACCTGATACATTGTGTTATAAAAACCCAACCTGGACTTTTAATTAAAAGCAGTGACTACGAAAGCAATTAAACTTCACTGTTCTCAAACGGCACACGTGGGAATGCAAGTTATCTAACATCTTAAGTTAAGCTTGTAAAGGAGCAGAATTAGATTTATACGTCTGATTTCCTCACAGCTCTTACTGTTTTAAAGAACTAAAACACAAAATTGAATCTCACGGCTCATTTATGAGGAACACTCATCCCTGAGGGAAACATTTCCCACACCGTTTCCTTTTCTTTGTAAATGGTGCTATAAGAGACGGTTGCCAGGTATTTGTGTATAAAGACACGATTATTAGTGTGTTCAATATATACACACAGATAATGATACAACACCAGTGGTTGAGCTATAAATGACTGGTTACCAGCGTCTACTACTGATACTGACTACAACCCATCATTTTCTATTTTGAGTTTTAACATTGTATTATCTAATTCACCAAAAGCTAAACAATAACCAATTGATAAACAATAGTTCACAGCTTAATATCATTCATGTGTGTGTTAAACACAGAAGCGTTTACCCAGTTACTGCAGCATGTCGTTCTGAGAGGATCATTTAAAATGTAGGCAGTCATGTTAATATTTTATCACTCAGGAGATTGTTTTTAGATTTACACAACATGTTAAACTGTTTGAGTTTGTTTTAATCAGGACCATCAGCGGTAACAATAACATTATAACAACACAAAATAACACACAGATGTGTTCAAGTGTTGACACTTATTCATGCCAAATAAACATTTAAATAAACATTTAAATTATATACAATTACAGCAAATCTCCGAACAAATTGTGCATTACAGCGTTTAAAAACATTACAGTGTTATGTGAGGTGAAACGTGCCGTTTAAAGAGTCGTACAGCCTCAGAAAACTACAACTGTACCAGATCAGTCAAACATAACCTTTCATCTGTCCCCGCGACACTGGTTTGTGAAACCGCAAAAACACAATCTGGCATTTGTAAATCTGAACATCCGAGACTAACCAGAGCTTGTATGAGATGATTGGTTGATTAGTGGAAACAGGATATTGCACCAAAAAAGTAGATTTCATGACTTTATACATCAGAGTCTCTGCAGAGACGCATGATAACAGGTGAAGTTTCTACATTATAAACTCTCTTCTGAAGGATGTTTTCAGGAAACTATTGTATTTTTCTCCTGATGGACACAATAAAAGGAAGTGAGGGCCAGTCCAGTGATGTCATGAGTTTGATAAAGGGCTTTGCGGCCACTAACACTGCCAGATTATTTCAGAATAGCTAATAAACACAGTGTATATCAGTATTCATTAGATGATGGGCTGTCACACACTGTTAATGTCTTTAAATCTGTCAGTGTGGAGGACACAGTGAGAACTGTGACCTGGGTCCTGCTCATATAAATTCACTCTCTTCTGAAAGAGAAAATGAAGCAGGTTGATGGAAAGAATGTAAATAAAAAAAAACTTCCCATGATGATGAACACTGAAACAATGAGCACTGACAGGGCATCTGAGGATCTTTTTCATTTCATTTTTCATTGTTTTTCTTACAACAAAACTTACATGCTGCTAATACAGAACACAAATTATGATTTACCTAAAACAATCACTTAACTCAGCCATTTATGTGCAC
Organism: Yasuhikotakia modesta; assembly: GCA_036877545.1. Taxonomy (NCBI): domain Eukaryota; kingdom Metazoa; phylum Chordata; class Actinopteri; order Cypriniformes; family Botiidae; genus Yasuhikotakia; species Yasuhikotakia modesta. Next base: position 4,128 of record JBAJNP010012046.1, on the reverse strand, counting down.
ATAACCTAAAGGTGAAATAAATTAAACTCCACAGTAAACGTCACAATACATTAAACTCTGTTCCTTCATCAGTTCTCAGTAACTATAATAAATAAATGATGGGGTGTGCATTCACCCAGAAGATAACGCTTCTTAAATGCTCAACGATGGACCAACCATGTCACCACACACAAACATTTCTGTATGACTACAGCAGTATGTTTCACAGGAAACATGCTATAGTGTTTCTGGCAGAACCGGGCCGCCATGTCAAACCCAATAAAACACAGAGACTGCAGTAAATGGGTCAACGTTCCTTCTGCAGAAGATCATTTTTAGAATTCGTCTTGGGCTATTCTTGGTTACATCTGATCTGAAGGGCAAACGGCGTTTAATCACAGAGACCCATCAGTCCTGTCAGCTATTATGTCACACTTCACTAATCGCTCCTGATAAGAAAACTTGTTATATTTCAGCTTAATTAAATTTCAGAAGCAGCCGTTTGCAGAATCCTTCAACATTCAGCAGTTTTTCATGTGAGCAGATTTCTGTAGCAACTCGTACTTCTAAGAAAAGTTTAAACCTTTATTACTAAAGCAAGACGATCAGAAACAATGAAACAGTTATGCAGTGAATCTGTGAGCACTCAGCAGAAGCTTTGCTGGCTGAATTTAAGTAGGCACACAATTTCACTCACTGCTCAGCATTCACTGAAGCTGCTATAATTCACACGCAGCACAAGAGCGCATGACATTTTACCTCTGAGAATTTGTTCCACAAGTCGTCTCTCGCCGCGTTCCCATACATGTGCGTCATCAAGTAATCCTGCAGACAGACAGATACACAAAACCACAAATTACCCATTTGCTGCAGCTTTTGCCTTTACGCTTAACCACTGAAATAGAAACAAGAATTGTGAATGCAGACGGCCAGACGGATTCTTACAAAAACATGCCAATCCTCACAATTCAAAGTCTAATACATGCAAATGAGTACCAGCTGCTGGGGTGTGATTGGCTGTCAGTTCAAGTAGGACCATAATGAGGCCAATTAGAGGCTGATTATGTTGTCAGTGTTGCATCAGTGTGTCAGCATGAGTAAGACACTGTATACAAACATAGAAACAGGTTTATATATCAAACAAGTTTGCTGCTCAAAACAACTAATACTACACCATTTACCAGGTCCAAACGCAAAACTACATGACATTACAACAACATGGTACCATTTCCAAAAGTTTGCTTTAATTCAGAATTCAACTTTATGAAGATATCAACTTGAGCACAAAGTGCCATAAATGAAGTAATGCTGTAACGTATCAAATGTATTCAAACTGAATCTCAACATCAGACACAAGTGAATCACAGACAGTAATGAGGGTGTTGTGCATCACTGCAGCTAAAATTTATAGGATGTATTTTTTTGTTTTGACATTCATCAATCATTCAATCATCATTCATCATTCATCAACTCTGGAGTGACCATGACTGATAAACCCATCTGAGAGCTGCTGAACAAACACAGACGCCATCACACCCAACAACCTCTGATTCTGGTTCAGCTGCAGCACTGAGAGTCTGAGAGCTGCTGGACTCTAGCACAGCATCTGCTGCTAACATCACAGAGAGACTGAGATTTGACTCTGGAGCAAAAGCACATTTACATCATCAGTAGAGTCAGAATTCAGGCCAGGTGATCGTGTGGTTCTGATGTTAGACCTTAATGAACGGTTCATTGTCTGTGAGATCTGCAGCTACAGGCAGAGCAGACGTTACCTGTTCAATTGTGAAATAGGTTAAAATGAAGACAAAACTTCTAAAACAACTAAATTATTATAACAGACTTAATTTTCTTATAATCAGGAATAAGTTGATATTTTGCTGAATGTCTACATTGCATTTATATTCACTCAAATCATCCTGTTCTTATGATAAACACAGACAGCCAATCAGATGCAGGCAGCCACTTCACAAATCTTCACACAGCACTAACACATCATTAACAGCACTTCTGATATTTAGGAATAAGCATTAATGTCCTGCTTCTTCGTCACACTAACATGACTGAGACGAATGTTTACATGTTATCACATCACCTGTCTGATGACTGTGAGTTTAGAAAAAGTTATTTTTGCTTGCCAAGTAAAAAAAAACACAACTTTATTCTGTGTAGTGTGTTATTAGTTACGTTTCAAAGGATAAAGGCAAGATCAATCTGTAAGGAGGCTGCACACACATCTGTGTGTTTGTGTACACTCAGGTTTTGTGTACTTTTTTTACTTGTATCTGGCAGCTAGAACTGGTGAGTCAGGATTCTGATATGAAACACTTATCATACATTTGCATAGCAATGAGGGACCACCCACAGTCATTTCAGGTCTGTATTGACATTTTCCAGTCAGCCTAGACAGTGTTTTTTTTAAAGGATTTAGCTATTAGCTAAACTTGCAAATATACAGAACAGCGAGGAAGTCACAAAAAACTAAAACCAAAAAAGGGAAAAGGAGGCTCTAGTCTCTAGAAGAATAATTAATCTGATATCACAATCATAACTGTAATCAGTTTGTGAGGCTGGTTATCCAAATTGCTTACAAAAGAGAACTAAAAGATTGATCGCTTTTGAAACATTCGTCCCTTGAAGCTAAAACGTGACTTTTGTATAAACATCTTTATCACAACAGCCACAGATCATACATAATTCATTATTCATCTTCCTAAATGAGTTTCCTCARAGCGATACCAGGAGAAATGTGGACAATTTTCCTGCATATGAAAGTCATTTAGAGGCAATAGGGGTGATTGTTTAGTGAGGTGTTGTTTATCTGTCCTTCATCAGTCAGAGAGAAAGATTTTCTATAAGAGGAAAGACAGAAGAAGTGAAGCAGTGATGAGACAGAACAGCCAAACGAGGATGAAAAAAGAAAGAAAGAAACAGACCCTTGCGCTCTTTGGTAACTGAATGGAAAATATGTGTTTATTTCATTAGTGCTCAACACAAATGACTAGCCATTAACACCACAGGGGTCTCCGACTGTCAGGAACCCACTGAGCTCTTCCAAACATCACTGAACATGAGAAACGTCTCAGTTCCAAATCACACCAGAGACTCCAGATAAAGTGAGATGGGCTGCAGAGTAATAACACACTCTCTGCCCTCACAACTGTTCACAGCTCACTTCAGATTCCAGACAGCAGTAATATTTCCCACAATCTCATTACATGATGGATCTAAAATGGGTTTAAACTGATGGACAATGTCTTCAAATGAAACAAACTGTTATATCTCTGCAGCTTCATCTCCAGCCACAAACTTCATTTATGACTCTAACTAACCTGTTATAAAAGACTCCATCTGCCTGCCTGCACCAGGCCATCCTGTTAGGGCTTATTAAATAACCGTATAATCCCGATAGTTTGACATAACCGCGGTTATTGAATCCAACCAAATTGCGGCCTTTGTAGTTCCTGCAGCACCTTCTAACATGCGCTGCACGTATTACACTAAATACACATGATAGGTTCACAATTATACAGCAGAGATGTTTTAATACCGAAAACAACGGCACCTGTCTGATAACATTTTGGTTTTATACCTGACAAAAAAGGCCGACAGACATTGATGCAGCACTGTGTCGAATGTAAAAGTACCAGCAAAAGCACAAACAGCACAAATGTTAAAAACCATCTGCAGACGCATCATCGCACTGAATCTGCCGCAGCCGCACATACATCTCATCAGCTGCGACAGCGGAGGCTTTCAACGGGGAACGGGATATAAACGCAATATAAACGCAAGATAAACGGAATTTCCATATTTATGACAGATACAGTATATATTATTTACTGAATAAATAACTATTACATTTAAGTGTGTGACATGTTAACTGTATACTGCAAACTGCAAAATCGTCATATTCGCGATTATTTCTCTCACTATTAATCGTCACCCAAATTTCATAATCGTGACAGCCCTACATCCTGTACTTACCAATAAACACCCTCACTGATTCCCTCATACAGAGAGAGAGAGAGAGGGAGAGGGAGATGGAGAGAGAGGGAGAGAGAGAGAGTGCGAGAGAAAGAGAAAGAGTGCGAGAGAAAGAGAAAGAGTGCGAGAGAAAGAGAAAGAGTGCGAGAGAAAGAGAAAGAG
>JBAJNP010012045.1:0-13921 GCA_036877545.1 Yasuhikotakia modesta | reverse complement strand
ACACACACACACACACACACACACACACACACACACACACACACACACACACACACACACACACACACACACACACACACACACACACACACACACTCAAACAGAAAGAACATGAAATTCACTCCATCTTATTTGTGATTATGACCTGCTATTGAAAAGATGAAATCATTTCCTTCTGAAGGACAGATTCAATCCCGATCGCACATAATTACGTCAAACGCATCAGTGGTTCTGATCCGCTCCAGATGAAAGGAGGGAGGCTGAGGAGTGAAGGACAGAAAATGATGGAGGGCTGGATGGTTTTAAAGAAGAGAAGGTGAAAAGTGTTACTTGAAGTGGCTTTTTGCATTAGCCCCCCCTCTCTGAACCCACAGGTTCAAATCCTTCCACCTTGACAAACACTAACCCTCAAACCAAAAACACACGCTCTGATTTAAACACATGTCAGGAATGAAATGGCCTCACTTACATGTGAAACCATGTTTTATGTAACAATGTTGCTGAATTGTTGTACAGATCTCTCAGTATCATCCCAATATTACTAACAATAAATTATTTTGTATTTTTTTTCATGTTTAGTCAAGAAGCAGAAGTAAAAATTGTGGCTGGTGTTACTTCTGTTTCATTTGTAAGGTCAATTCAAGCGCATTACATTATGGGATACAGTATAACCATTTTAACTGCAGAACTGTAGATGTGAGTTTTTTGCACATAAGCTTTCTACAGTATATTAAAGCCTGACAATTGTACAGTTTATCAACAGAGATAGTGACTACAGTATTGCAGTATACTGTTCCAAACAGTGTTTTACAGATGATACTGGATCTGCTGTGATAGACAATATATCTGCCCTCTAGTGTGTGAATGTTATGTGTTGCAGCAGATGTGTTTCTTTAACATTCACAGACATTACAGACAGGCTGTAATGTCTTCTCTATATGATTATATAGTGAGTCTGAGGTGAATGGACTGCCACAGTCTTCTGCAGCTGTTTGCCATGCAGCCAATCACATGAACACATCCCACAGCCAGAGGAGGTATCTGAACATCAGCCTCCAATGAGGTGACATCTCTCATGTTCAGCTCTCACTCTCTCTCTATCATGTCCTCATTCACACTGTCTGTTCCAGCCTCAGGCCTTCATTCCATGACTGTCACACTGTGTTTCAGACGGGCTAAAACTGCTTTTTTAGGTCCATAACTGATGTCAGCCGTCCAGAACTCAGAATGTCCAAAGCTCAAGATATGATCTGACCAACCGCTGCTCCACAGTCTCATCCGCTAACAGGCCTGACCGCAATAAACCGTTTATAATTTGCTGAGACATCATAGCTGTCCTGTTCCCTCAAGTCAGCACAAAGTTCAATATTTTGGACACACATGTATTTGTTGTGATAGCAGTCACATTTTCTTCAGGAGTTATTGAGGTTATTTCAACATGAGAACCTTCACCGCTGTTTGCGCTCTCAACTCACATCATCTCCACAAGGATTAATTTACATTCATTTGACTAGCGCCCCCTTCCTGCTGAAAATGCCTATAACACTCCCTGGTTCTGTGACCTCCTCAGCAGCTTTAGGGCTGATTAGCACATTATCAAACACTAGTTAGACATGTGTGCTAATATGGACCGTTGCCATTGGAAACAATCTGAGAATCTTCAGTATTAAATGCCTGTGATGGAGGCGTTTCATCACTGGTGTCAGGACTGAAAGTGTGGTGTCATCAGACTGGTGTTAACTGGTGTGATTAGATTATTTGTAGGGAACGAATCTCTGTGTGTGTGTGTAGTGTGTGTGTGTGTGTGTGTGTTGTTTGTGTGTGTTGTGTGTGTGATGGGCCTCCTGTAGAACTCTTATCTGCATGACAGAGACTGTGTAAGAAAGTCTCTAACACACACTGGTCAAGATCTCACACTATTTGTTATATTAGATGCAAGTAAACACTGAGATCACAGGGCGGTGTTACCATGGTAATATTATGATATTTCTTGCAGTACCTTACAGCATATTCTATATTTAAGTAAATACCTAATTCACAATATGTTATGGCTTTACAGAAGTAACAAAAATTGTAGTAATTGTGGTATTTTGGTTTAAATAATCATTACTATAGTACATTTCTTTAAAAATAAGTCATGTTACATCACCATTACAACATTACAATTTGTTTTTGTGCATTAGTTTAATTCTCACATTTCCTGTAGCTCAACTAGTTAGCGGTGTGTTAGAAGCCCAAAGGTTGTGGATTCGATTCAAGGGAGTGTGTTTACTGATCACATGTGTACCATGACTGTGCTGTATGTTGCACTGGATAAAAGCCAAATGCATAAACGTAGAGCATCATATCTGATGTTTGTCTTTGGTCCAGTTGACTGTAACCAGCAGTGAGACCCCCGGCATCTGCGTGTCAGTGTGGGGTCCGAGGGGCCATCGGTGCCAGACTGTGTATCTGGTCCATTCATCTGCCCGTCCACTGCTCAGTCCTTGCAAAGCATGATGGGAATCTGCAGTTTGTTTTGACTCTCGTCTATTCCTGTGAGACCGTCTGCCCCCCGAGGGTCATTCCTCCTGATGTCATGCGTGTCATCGCCTCTCTGTGAAACAGGAGAAAATGGCTTCATACATATGCATGCTGTTGAGGTCGGGGGGTGGGCTATACGGAGTGGAGCGGGAAATTGCTTGCTGGCCAGACACAGGGTTGAAGCTGTTTAAATATGCATGAGGGCCGGTGTCGTGGCATTAGGCCACTCCTCCTAATGCATGAATATTTGCAAGTTATCTTTAATAACAAAATGTCCCGCGTCACTTTCATGATTAATATGGTGTTTCGTGACTTGATGATGAGGATAACATCTAAAAAACTCACAAAACGAAGAGGACAGATTTGTTGGTTTTGTTTTATTCCACATTGTTACTCAAACTGTCCCTTCTAAGTCAGATACTAAATATTATAGCTATTTTTATCTTCCATCGACAATTATGAAAAAAAATTCAAGAAATTTCTTGGACAAAAATCATCTTTTAAGAACATGTTTCACAACACAAACACCTTCTCAGATTTTCTGCTGTGTGGGAGAGTAACGCTGTGTTATGATGGTGTGGCTGTTGTCTGTATTAGCTTTGCTGCAACCCCAGGGGAAACTCCTCAGGCTTCAATCAGCGTTGGGGCTCCTGAGTTCAAGTTCAAGTGGAGCGCTGGAGAAACATGCCTCACCGCCCACCAGCAGGGCCCGGTTCTGCTCTGGAGGGCCGTGAACTCTGTTCAAAGCAATCAGACCAGTGTTCTGTTCTCAGCTGGGTTTGGATATCACAGGCGTCCAGCCGTAATTATGCTAATGTTGTGTGTGATTCCTGCTCTTCAGCTTTTTTAACACACCTATCTGATTTTCCCCTCTAATATTAATGTCAGGAAGGAGTTGTTTCTGCTGAGAGAATATGTTAAATAAAGACCATAATAAAGAGCTTGCTGCTTTGGAAGCAGCTGGGATATTGCACAGGAATATTTCACCCATAACAGCCTGTAAGAAAAGAGAAAAGCGTGCATTTATTGTTTGTGAAGTGGGTGTAATAGAATAGAAAAATGGATGTTTGTTGTGTAAAAATAAACACAAAGATAAATAACTTTTAAAGGAGTGGTTCCCTCCAAAATAGAAAGAAACTGATCTTTAACTCCATCATCATGTTACTGTCTTCCTTCTGTGAACAATGAATAAGTTGAGCAGAATGTTCAAATTGAGTTTCAGAGGAAAACAGACCAAAATCTGAACAACAGTTAAAACATGTTAATCTCTTTTCACTTTCATTAGATTTGTGAGCAGCTTTGATTTCCTGTCTTCCATCTTTTTTACATACAGAAGAAAGTAATATGAGTCTGTAATACCACAAGGTGAGAACATTATGCATTTTTGCATGATTTATCCCTTTAATATCTGTAAATGTCAGACCTACTTCTAAAACACATAAAACCTCAGTGTTTAGCTTAGCATTCTGCTCCAGATTAGCCTCTTTTCCGATACGCTCCTCTGGGAGTCATTTTTCCTCCATTTGAGGGAAAACAAAAAGACGTGTGTCAGGCCTGAAACATTTCTTCAGCTTTATCTCAGAGATCTTGTCTGAAGGGACATGACAGAGATTGTGCACCAGGGAAATATCTCACAGCTTTCCATTAGCTGCCGCCTTCACTGATCTGAGATCAGCTTCCTGTGGATGGAGAGCAGAACCCAGGCTTGTGACCTAACATGTATGTTTGTTGTAAAGAGGTGAGACAGTGTGAGATGAGACGGATGCATCTGATGGATAAACTCTTTGGATGGATGTTTAGAGCAGATGAGATTATCTGATGTGACTATAAAGGGTCTTTATGCCTCTTTGATAATGTATTGCTGTATTCCTCCTGAGAGCTGGTGTTATTTTCTCTCAGGGATGGGCTGGTACATGGCTGTCATTTCTGTCTGTCTGCTGAAACAGATTTATAGATCAGCACTAACAACAGACTCTTCAGTTCTTCAGTCCAAATCATTTACTCACCCTCCAGGCCTGACCTTGTATTATTTTCTTATTATTTTCTTACATCTTATGGCTGCAGGAGACATGAAATATTAGCATAAATTACCTTTCTGTAAATTACTAGTCTGTGTGGAGGTTCAACCGCAGCTTCCACACAGCAGAAACAAGAGCAATACTTACATCCACCGAACATCTTTATCAAACCAAACTCTTCACAGCTCACAGAGGGACACAAGAAACCTCAGGATTTAGATTCAGTGACGTCACAGTACAGCTCAGAACCTGTCAGGTTTACCCACCCCACGGCCTTATGGGTAATTACACAGCTTGTTCTAGGCTGGATGTTGAAGCGATTTTACCTGCGTTCCTTCAGCTCTGCCTTTAAAACTGAGAATAAAAGGTGAAGAGGTGAAGTTCATCCCACGGTACCTTACGGGTCTTAAGCGCTGATAATAGTTATTGTAGCCTTGAATGTTTTCCCCTCTAATGCATTCGTCCACCAGCTGAGATTATTTCAGAGTATGCCATTATTTTACACGACCTCACCTTGTCATGTTCATCTGCAATCCCTCCATCTCATCTGCTCTTCTCTTATGCCTCAGAGCCCAGCGACGACCTGCAGATTTCTGATTGGTGAATTCTGCGGCCCGTGGATCGATGCTTTATCAGAGGCAGAGACTGGGTTGTGATCTCCCCCTGAGAGGGAGGGAGATCGCATCGCTCACCACGTTTAAACCCCAGAGCGCTGAGCAGGGGAGATCTGAAGGGGAGCAGAAGGAGGTGTTAGAGCGTCTGGATGTTTGGAGAGATGATTTGCTGCTCCAGTGGTTCAGTCTCATCTGCATTTGATTACAGCCGGACTGAAGGTTCTGTCCTTCACCCGCTGACACCACCATTCCTGCAGTAACACAACCGACCGCACCACACACACACACACACACACACACACACAGTCTCTCACTCACACACACACTCACTCACTCACTCACACACTCACACACACTCACTCACTCACTCACTCACACACACTCACACACACACACTCACACTTCAAATACAAACTTGTTCATTCAAAACAATTTTCTATATTTTAATTATATATTTTTTTCCTGAATGCACTTCTCATTATCCTATTGGCTAAGGGTTTAACAAAAACAATATGAAGAAATAAAGACTTTCTACATCACAATGGGGTTTTGATTCTCACCAGTGAGGAACAATATCTCAGCTGAGGCCTCATGATGATCTGTTGTGTCATCTAGTCACAATCATCTGGCTGTGATCATGTCAGGAACCTCATACAAACTGCAGAGGACACAGCATGTGTAAGACATCAGACAGGAGATTCAGTTCCGGCCGGCACTCCTCCGGCGTGACCCTGGTCAGCAGGGACATCTACTTTACGGCTATTTTACGGCTGATTGCTTATATATTTGCAAACTGTTAGCAGACAAGCTCATTTGTTTTTATGCAGGTTTTTCAGTCAGACTGCAGCGGGTCAGACAGCGTTTGGGGTTCAGGTCAAACTCACAGGATCATCAGTGATAATATTTTAAAGCAACATGTAAAATCATAAATGAATGAGACTTTAGTGTTACCTGTAATTAGAAAACAATGTTTTCATCATTGATTAATTCATCATTGATCAAGATCTCATGATTGTTTTCCCTTTTAAATCCTTTACCAGACAAATGAATGAATTTTGATTTGGTTGCCAGTTTGTACTTGCTGGTTAAAAATGAAAGCATAATGGATTATGGAATTTCAGCTGCATTTTTTATTACTATGACTTATAATTGCTTTCCTTCTGTAAATTAATAATTATATCACTGTTTACAATGCAGATATATACAATTTTTAAAATTTTCTTTAGCTTTAAAATATAATTAATTTCAAAATCTATCAATAGGAGTTAAATGACCTCACAGAGATCAGAGTTGGGATATTTGTCAAATTCACTAGCTTAACATTAGACCATGATACCCTCATATGTCCATAAAGCAAAGACACACAGCCACTGTTTCCTCCCGCTGGGATCATTTCATGCATGTGATCATGTTTAGCACCGGCCCTCGTGCTCCACTATCCCATCATGCATCTGGGGCAGCTGAGGGTCCAGACGGAACACGACTGAGAGCCACTCGCGTGTCTGTGTCTCATCATACCGGACTGAGACTGGACGTCTAGACGACATTTGTGTCCTGCATCGACAGGGGTGACGGCTTTATGCAAATATGCAGTGTCAGGAAAACACTCCCACTCCTCCAGGGCTCTGGTCATGTGACTCGGAGGCTGTCAGTTCTGGACAATGAATGATTCCGTTCCGATGGTCCAAGATGCTCTGTAACTACAGAAAGAAGATTAACAGTTATGTGTGTGTGTTTATATAGCGTCATTTCTGATGTCACAGGCTTACAAAACCATTAAAACTCACTGAAGGGATTCTATTGTTACAAACATTACGTATCATTTCAACACAAAATATGCATGAAATATAAAAACATGATGACTGCTGAAAATATCTCTCTGTTCCTCTTAGTCTCTGTATCTCCTGTTCTTATCAGGCAAGACAAATGACTTACTGAGGTGTTTAAAAAATCTTAAGCAAGAGACAAGCAAGAGAGACAGAAAGTTTGAACAGATGACCTAATGGCTGGTCTTATGATTATGGAGGCTTTGTTGAAAACATCTCTGTTTCCTAGTCCTTCATCTGTTATATAAAAGTCACGCGTCTGTCATGTGGTCAGATGTCCAGGCGTTCACATGTGACCTTTGACCTATTACATCTGAGAAAGATTCCTGGCTGATGCCTGATGCAGATTTAATAGGTTAATATAAAGTAAACAAGACATGATCCCAGTAAACACACAAACTCCTCATGTCTGTATGAATGTGGTTGATTTGTATCAGCAGTACTACTAATAAAACAAATCTCTTTTGGCTATAAAGTAATAGTTTCAAGTAGACGTGATAAATGCAGATTTTTTGGGTTTTATGAAATGAAAAATACAGATTTACAGATGTATTAGTATATTTTTGATTGTGTACTCAGTGTGGGTGAGAAGTTTATTATGCATAGCAATAAACGTTACACTCTGTCTGTTTCCTCTGTAGCTCTGATCTGTGTCTCTTCTGCCGTATGACACTTCCTGTTGCTTTGTGCCGTTAGCATCCCATTTAGATGTCTGAGGTCAGATTTTCAGGATTGGAACTCAAATTTTAAGCATCCAACCTTGAATATGAAACATCTAAGCGTTCACCTCTCAGCCCTGTCAAGTGCGGTCTTCTCTAATTGTGTTTATCTCCTGAGTTTTAAACAAAAGAGAAACCTTGCCCAAAACACGCTCACCCCTCATCCAAGAATGAGACCTTCCACCCACCAGCTCTCTGTCTGCGCCGGAGTCTCGGCTAGCGTTTAGCGTCATTGTAAACACACCGGGCCGGCTGAGGGTGAGAGGCATTAGAATTGTTAGCTCTTTTCTATAGCCCCTGTTTATATACAACATGTTTTATAAGCCAAAACAGAACCGGTCACGACCCTCCAGGTGTCCTATCTTGAAATGTGTTTCTCCCAGACACTCGTGAGCCACTTCAAACCCTCTAACGGCGATCGTTCGTGACCCTCCGCCGCCGGATGAATGGGTGGAAGTGGTCGTAGCAATAAAGACCTCGGGCACTAATAGGCTAACCTCTGCTTTCTTTGTGGTGCACCTACAAAACAGACCACGGCCCTGCATACAAACCCCACCTATTCAAATTTAATAGAGGCTTTTCATGGCATTTTCTCTTCCTCTTTCTCAGCACTCCTCCTTCCTGCTCTCTCCTTCGCCTCATAACCCAAAGAGCTGCTGTAAGACTGTCCAGCTGCTATAATGCGGCTGAATTCAGATATCTTGCCAGGATTATTGGCAGGATCCATTTGCCTTGCTGAGAGTGCCACTCGAGACTCACACACACACACACCCGGGGCACACACTCACACACCCGGCACACACACACACTCGTGGGACACACACATCCATTTGGCCATTGTCCTTCCATGTGAATGCTCTTCGGTGGCCGATAATTATTCCCGTGCCTTTGACACAGAGATCCACAGGCAGTCTTTATTCACCGGGTAATTTGCCTGTCCTTCTTATTCATACGGAAGGTACAAATTATCCTTTTTCCCCAGACGGCAGTCCGTTCTCACCCTCTGGAACGCTGCCACGAGAGAGGCAGAGGAGAAAGCAGATGAGGAAGAGTAAGAATGGATCAGAACACTCATCTTTGGCCTATTTTATGTCTTTTCCTGACTAAAAAGCCAGAAAAGAACACCAGCGTAGTTTGACCAGTAAACTACTTTACAATTATCATTTATGCTGGGTTCAGACTACACAACATTGGCAATATTTACATGCATTCATTGGACAGACACTTTAATTGACTTACATATTTTTATAATCAGAACTTGCATTCCCTGGGTCTGAACCCACAACCTTTGCGCTGCTAACGCAATGCTCTACCAGTTGAGCTACAGGAAGGCCTGTGATAGCAACAGATGATGGTAATGCACAATTTTTTGACCTAGTAAATGAAAAAAAATCTAAGCTTTGCTGGTTCATTAAACACAAAACGTGACGTTACATATGTAAATATCCCTGAATGTTTACCGTGTCAGTTGTTCAGCTGCTTTTCAATAAAGTGCCACTGTAAAAAATACTCCATAAATAAACCTGAACTTGTATGCCTTTCCTGAAAATCAAACCTACAACCTTGCTTTGCTAGTTTAGCATCATGTTCTGCCATTCAACTTACAGGAAAGCCCAGAACAGCTGTATGCTGTAAAGCATAAACCAGCATAAACCAGTAGACCAGCATCAGTCCTGTAACCTCACATACACAACCCTTTGTTCTCTCTGTATGCAAATCTAATGTTTTCATGCCACAAATGTAAATGTAATTATACGGCTCCTCTCTGTTCCGTTGACTGCGTCTGATGGAGGGCCGGCGGCTGCAGAAGATGTATGCAGATCTTCTGACCTCTAATATATTGAGATATATTCTCCATACGTGGCATTAGCAGGGCATGAGCTCCTCCACCCTCAGACAGGCTCATCCATCAGAGTCCTGCTCCACTGCTCTGCATTCCGCTCAAGGATTTATGGGATACCCTTCCCAGATTACTACTAAATTGCAGGAATATGGGGAGGCAGGATATTATTCAAAACTCCTGATTACAACAGCAGCCATTACAGAAGGACACCTGGTCACACCGTCACCCTCTGACTGTTGCAGGTGATGGACAGGCAGAATCTGTGAACGTTACATCTGCGTTTGTATGTTGAAATTCTTGATCTTGTTATTCTGTTGAAAGAGATAAAAGACATGAAAGAAGCACATATGAGTGTTTGTAATATTCAAAACACTGCTTATATATATATATATATATTCATAAAATTCAGTCAATAATAAATGTAAAATGTTTACTAGCTTGTGAGTTCCCTTGGATTTGAACCCATAGTCTTGGTGTTGCCAGCACTGTGTGCTACCAGAGCAACAGGGACATCTACGTTTAGTTAAGAGGACTTTCATTGCACAGAATGTCAGTCAAACCTCAAATCCCGTACAGATTTAGTCTCAGGTCAGACGACATCAAACAGACACGAACAGCGATGGAGTTCATTATTACAAGCCCCCAGGAACGACCTGATTTCAATCTACCCCAGCAAGTTCAATTGCCCTACATGGGCAGCACACTACACTGGCGGTCGATTATATTACTATGCTTAGTTTATTTAATGCCCAAAACTGAGATAATTTAAAAAAATCTAGGTCAACTAATCAAGTCACACCAACCCTCTCCCCACCTCTCTCTCCTTATATATCATTTCTTTTATGTCTCTTTTTTACACACTATGGTGGAGAGTGCTGTGCTTGACACAGTTAGCACTCCTAAGTCAAAGAGCCATTTGCAGCCTGTGATTAGCCTGTGATAAGTCCCCTCAGAAGCACACATCACACGGGCCGCAGCTGCACCATCTTACAGACTGAGGAGAAACCCTGAAGCCTTTACTGTAAATGCCCCCAAATTACAGATCTCTCGTCAGTGAGGGAGGACTTCAGATTACATTGGGTTATATATGTATTAGACTGAGTTATTGTGCGTAGATGTGGTTCAAGAACAACACAGATAAACTCCAGTATGGTAACTGGTTTTATTTTTGTTACTAAATGGATCGTTTGGCAAAGATTTGGCATCCGGCGTAGACCAGATTCCTAAATCAGGTTCACAGTGTCTGTAGCAGAGAGCTGTGATCGCATGTGCCACGTCCACACTGCAGCGAAATCCAGAGGTCACTCCTGTTCTGTGCACACAGTCATTTAAGGGCTCACAGATGAATTTCACATCTATTTACCACTTTCAATGTGGATTTACATGTGAACACCTGATGTTACGTTTGACTAGCATCACTGACAGGAGAACATGACAGACACTCATGAAGAAACAATCAGACGACAATAAACTCTTTAAAGCACAAAGAAAGCAGCAGCCAGTTTGTCGTCACACATGTAAAACTAACACACATCCTCGGCTGAAGCTTGACCTCTGAATCTTGACTAACATACAGCGTGATGAACTGTGGGATGAAAATGCAATAAGTGAATTAATGCAGTAAAAGCCTTTAGAAACGTGTTTGTAGCTCAGCTGGAGGAGTGTTGTGTTAGCAACACAAAGGTCAGGGGTTTGATTCCAAGGGAGCACACATACTGATAAATGCAACAAAAGAGGCTTCAGATTAAATCATTTGCCAAAAGCATAAATGAACACTTGGTTTAATAAGGTTCTTTAAATATCCGTGATGTTGTTTAACTTTATACAGTCACTAATTTATTGTTCATTTTCTACATGTTGCTCTTTTACAGTCACTTCAAAGATATAATTTACATTATATTAATAATAAACACATGAACAAACACAGAGCAGTAAATCTCTTTTAAAAATGAGGCAGTGTGTGTCTGATCAACTCACCTCTATTAAATGTTTCTTCAGTTCAGATTTGCTGGTATTCAGAACAGCTACACGTCGTCTCACGAGGCTGAAGAAACCAAAGAGAGCATTTTAAAGCTTAATAACAACCCTGTAGTCTCACAGTTTAACAACACCTCACAGCACTGAGAGTTTTGTTCTTCAGTCTCCAATCAATAACATGGAGTCAGACGTTTTTATTTTACAGAAGCTTATGGCAAACACAGACCCTCTTTCTTCTGCGCAGCGTGATGTACAACCAAGAAAGATTTAGTGTAAAAAAATCATAACATAAGAAAAATCAAAACCCTATCAAACCAACACCATCTTTTAATATAATTACACAAACAGAAAACACTTCTAAGTTATACCAATGTAAACTTTCACTTTAACTGTTCACTAGTAGTTAGTTATATATTTTATATGTTTATATTTAATTTTATTTAAAAGTTTCAAGATATTAGCTGTATGTTTAACATTATTAATAAAACCTTTTATAATAAAAAAAATTTATTGTGTTTCTATCCACTGTTAGATACATCACACATACACAAGAACAGGCAGTTACACTGTGTGTATAAACACATCAGACACTGACACAGAATCTCAGACACTGACACCAAACCTCAGACACTGACACAAAACCTCAGACACTGACAAAAAACCTCAGACACTGACAAAAAACCTCAGACACTGACACCAAACCTCAGACACTGACACCAAACCTCAGACACTGACACCAAACCTCAGACACTGACACCAAACCTCAGACACTGACAAAAAACCTCAGACACTGACAAAAAACCTCAGACACTGACACCAAACCTCAGACACTGACACAAAACCTCAGACACTGACACCAAACCTCAGATACTGACACCAAACCTTAGAAACTGACACAAATTTCAATAAAAACCCTCTCAGAGCGTCAGAATGGTCTCACTGAGAGATTCCTCCGGTCGGCTCCACAGACGGGCCTCCGTGTCTTTGTGTCTGGCTGCATGAATGGGGCTTTAGACGTGGCCGTGAGCGCTGCACCGTTCTCTGCATTGAGGGAGAATTACACTATTCATCTGCTTTAGGGCTCATCAGACGGCCATAAGCTCCGACCGCGCCGCACCCTCTGGGCCACGGATACAATAGACCCTCCATCTACTCTGCGCTCGTTCATTCACACGCTCCCTCGTTCACGCGGGTCTTTCTCTGCTCACCCCATCACCCAGCGGAGATGAAAGTGGACTTTCCTAATATTGATTATTGGAGCGAGTTCTCCTGGCATGAGTTACTGGCGAGTGAGTTTGTGGTTAATGGGATTTTAGTTGAGGTTTGGCAGACTGGTTGGTCTGAATTTTGGTAGCGATTTAAAAGCTTTGCTTTTATTGATGGTTGGATGAGGGAAAGAATTGATGCTTTTGTCAAACAGCAAATGATAAATATCTGGTTTCAGTGGAATGCCTGAAGTTAAGAATACTTTAAAGACAACATTTAATCAGCTTAATAAACGTCCCTAGTTTTAGTGCACTTAGTTTATTGGTGCATGTTATTCCAAATACATAATCTTCCAACAAAAATGGCTTAGAGAAAAACGGTATTGCTCAAATATTGCTCTTCTATAGAATTGAATGTCTTTTTCTATATATTCACCATTTCAGATAGTTGTTAAGTGTGTCTCTAGTGTTCAAGTTGTTAAGCGTGTTTCTAGGAATCAAACACATGAACTTCCTATTACTAGTACCATGTTCTACCACTTCAGCTATTTTAACACAGCATGCTTGAAAATAAAGATTCAAACACAGATTGCTACTGGTGAATTAGTGAATATAGCAAAAACACCAGATATTCACAGGACAGAGCTCTGTTATGATGAATAAGAAAAAGATCTGTATGAAGATCTATGCACATGCTAGTTGTTGTAGCAACCTGAAAAATGTCATTTGTGCTTTAAAAGAAACTTTGTGGTACAGTTGATGTCAGGTTTAGTTGTTGGTCTAAAATATGCAGTGATATTGTGACGTTCCTCCTTTCAAGCTGATAGCTCTTGATCTTGTGTGGCTGAATCAGTCAACGTGAGTGTCTACTGTACATTTTCATTCCTGAACTCACACTCACAGCTGAAGATGAAAGACTTTCATTAGCTTTAGCTTCTCTCATCACTGTTAGATGTCCAGGATGAAGATAGAAGATCTCAGGATGGCGACAGAAGATCTCAGGATGAAGATGGAAGATCTCAGGATGGCGACAGAAGATCTCAGGATGAAGGTAGAAGATCTCAGGATGGCGACAGAAGATCTCAGGTTGGGAAGAAGCGTGTGGTGGTTCCTGCTGATACTTCACATCAAACACTCCAGCTCAGGTGGGCAGATAAAAGAAATCAGAGAAACCTGAAGATCAACACATGGTATGA
>JBAJNP010012044.1:0-13922 GCA_036877545.1 Yasuhikotakia modesta | reverse complement strand
AATCCTTTCATGCTACGTTTCATATTATTTGGATTACAGGAAAGCATTAATAACTTTTCAACCACCCAAAAGACTGAGAAATACTTCCTTAAACTACAGCTTTATAAATGTACTTAGAGGTCTGAGTGACGATGATGATGGTGCAGCCCCCACTGGAGTCACAGTAACTACAATGGAGGCCACCATACAGTCCAAATACGTTTAATGGTTGAAGAGGAGTTAAACTTGAACTCGACTCTGAACGTAGCCTTTAACTCTACAAAAATGTTTATTAAAAGGCATGCAGTTTTTCCACATTTGATGACGCTTTAAGTATAAATATTAGTTTATTCATGAGATCTCTTCCGCTTCTCATTTTTTAACTTTACTATGCATGTGATTTACATGTGATTTCCGTTTTTCCGTAACAATTTTCATTTTAAAAACTGAATCTAAAAATGCAAAAGCAATATGTACTGTAAATTGAGTGAGGATTCAAAAGCAAAATCTGTATATGCCAAGTCAGGAAAGTTGATCAATTGTCATCATAAAGTTGGACAGACTGATTAAATCTGATCGAATCTAAAATCAGTTACTAAACCCCAACAATACATTCATATCGACAGACAAATACTGAAGGCATACAAGGTTTCTCAATTGATAACAAATCATTTCATCATTATAAAACAACTATATTGAATAATTAAGTTCTAAAGAAAAGCTAAAAAGAGATAATAAAAGATAATAAAGATGAATGAAAAAGCACACATTTGTTGGATAATAAAAGAAACACACGCACAGGCCAGCTAGCAGTTATTGAATACTGCATCCAGTCCAGCTACGCCTCTGATTTCTTGAGCAATACTTGCCATTTCATTTAGTCCTTCTCTTAAAATGCGCATTGTGGCATGAAAGGACAATCCTGCCGCAGCTAAACCTCCCAGATCTGGAAAAATTCTCAGCAGAAGTTCAGTCCCTGTCGCAACCGAGCTGGAGGCTTTGAATCTGCTAAATGTTTTGTCTCGGATTGCTGAAAGAATCTTTGATTTGTCCACATATTGTATCAGTGGTACATTTACTTTTTCTGAAAGTCTAACCAGCGAAGCGTCATCCAAGCCAAATGCATAGTAGCACCTTAAAAGAAACATTAACACAATGCCTGCATCACACACGGCCGACAGACCAGGTACAGGGACCTTTGAAACACAAGCAGAGGCAAGAGACACGGCCCAGATCATCCCTTTAAAAAATTTGATCTTTTTCTTAAGAGACTTAGCGGAGCACACGGGCCAAGCTTGTAGAAGTGCAGATCTCTTATGGGCTGGTAGATCCTTTTCTAGCGTGTTTCTGAGCTTTTCAAAATCATATTTCTCCAACTCAAAAGACGATATCAAGAAAATGTTGGGGTTTTCCATTTCTTTTAATTTGTTCTTGCAATCCTCCCTAATTTGGGAAAGAACTTTCTGCTCATCAAATCCTTTTTTATCTTGTTCCCCGGAAACATCATTGTCAATTTTGGAATGAACAAAATAAAAGTTTTTCTTCCTCTTCTTTATTTCTTTAGCCAGCATGATGTCGTTTTGGTGGAACCTCTCTGAGCTAAGAATAATAAAGAAATCGTATGTGTCAAATTTCACATCTTTAAGATATTTATTCGCTTTAAACTTCGGACTTCCTATTCCGGGCAGATCCCAGAGTTTCACATTTGGCATTCCAGGATGTTCATACATGGTGGCCTCCATTGTAGTTACTGTGACTCCAGTGGGGGCTGCACCATCATCATTGTCACTCAGACCTCTAAGTACATTTATAAAAGAGGATTTTCCAGATCCTGTATTTCCTGTCACGGCAATGTTAAGGGATACATTGAACAACTGGTCAAATTCTGATAAAGCTTTCGCTTTAGCTGTTTCCAGTGTTGACTCCCCTGATGCTTTTACTGCCTCAGTAACATCACAATCTTGGGTTTCCATGTTTTAAGCTGCAAAGGTTAAAGAAATAGGTTAAAGTTTAAAGTTTAACACTGCTATATCCTAAAACCATTTTATAACCATTTTTTTTATAAAAAAAAAAAAATGAATCTAGAGCTTAAAACAATACAACAGAATCTGCTGCTTTTACTGTAATAGATTTCCATTTATGTTTTGGCAGATACTTTTATCCAAAGCGACTTAACTTGAGCGCAGTCAAGTTGTACATTTTATCAATTTGTGCATTTCAAGTAATCAAACCCCATTTTGAAACTTAATTGGTATGGGATGTACAAAATGTAAATCAACCAAAGACACAAAATGACTAAGAAAAAACCCCAAATAATTAAATTCTATTATTTAAAAGGTATAAGGAACAAGTATTTAAATAAAATGTACTGACGCACCATCAAGGAAGTATTTATTCAAATACATGTAATTTGTTCCTGTTGTTCAGGCTGAACTTGAAACTTGCCTCTCATCTGAGACATACAAGATATTGATAGTGAAACAATATGATATCAGTGCAATATATTAGTTATTTTAAAATAAAGATAATCAATGTAAAACCATTGTTATTGATAACATAGCAGTGAAAAGGCCACATAACTAAACAGAGTAAAGATTAACATAGTAAAAAATAAACAGACATCACATTGAGAACCCAGGTTGAAAACTATGTCAAGTTACAGTTTTAATTGTTATGAACTTATCTCGAACTCCCAGCATAAGGTCGATTATCCTACCTTGTTTAGTGCAAAGCCTTTATCCGTTGTTGTAGGTTTAAACAGTCAAACGCGAATGGTTTCCTGGATTTATCAGGGTGTTTATTGTCTCACAGCATCTATTAAAACCTGCCAGGCAGGAAAATGACGTCATCTGCATCATGGCAAGCGCACAAAGCCCAAATCGTGCGCTTTCCATGTTTAAATTGTGTGGTTATAGCGACGCTTAGTGTTTAGGAGCAATTGTTATGCCTCAAACAGGTATTAAAATGGTATTTTTATGTAAAATAATGTATTATTTGCTTAATATTATTCAAAGTTACCGCTTCTTGTGATGATTATGATTAAAGTATTAATAATTATACAACACTAAAAAACACAGGAAGAAAACAATAGTTTTAATGCATTCAGGACAGAATCCCTAATTATAATAAATATTACCTCACCAACACATTAATATGTCTATAAGCTTTAAATTATCAACGTCACAAATGACAATCTTTGAAGGCAAACAATATTTTACATTTGACGACCAGTTGTGGGTTTATTCATGCTTAAAAGGCAACATTAACAAAGACTTAAGCATTGAAATAGGAGGTAAATAAAATGCAGCTGATTATAAATGCTTGAACAATCTATAAACATTTCTGCATCATTAACACTAGTGTAAGATAAAAACATGTTACAGTGACACAATTGTTTTTCTCCCATAAACCCAAATAAAACACAATTTCTGCTAAGAAATAAGGCATAACCCTGTGTTTTAGAATAAAACAATATAACTACAATCCAAAAGTTATAGATGAAATCAAGGGTAACAAGATTGAATATACAAGTTAACAAAAAATGTTTAATTCCCACACCAAAACATTTAATGACTGACATTTTAGATGTTCTTCGTATCAATAGACATCAGCCACACCTGCAACTTTCAACACTTCTCTGGCTGTGTCAGCCAGCTCTTGAAGTCCTGTCTGAAGAAGATCCAACGTTAAATTGTACGACATCACAGCAGCTTTTTTACTCCCTATACCAGGAACCATACTCCACGCGAACTTAATAGCCGCCTGTCTGCTTGTCAGCGCCGACAGCTCCGTGTTACTTAGTTTTCCTTGCCTGATGGCAACCACTAGTGGTGAACTTCTAACCGATTTCAGTGATTGATTGTTTACCCTCATGGCCAGCTTATCTATTGAAACGTCATCCAGACCGAATGCGTGGTAACACTTGGTGAAGAAAGTCAGCAAAATTGCAGCATCACATGCCATTGAAAGGCCGGGCACTGGAGCCACCGCAATAGAGGCAGAAGCGATGGCTGCTGAGTAAGCCTGCTTCATGAATGTGTTAATCTTCTCTTCCAGAATCTGGGAGGAATAAATTGGCAAAGACAAAATCAGAGTGTCTCTCTTGTGGTCAGGTAGCTCCTTCATCAATGTGTCTGTTAGGGCCTGAAAATCGTATTTGTTCAAATCAAAGGAGGATATCAGGAAAACATTTGGGTTGTCCATTTCTGTGAGGTTTTTCTGGCACTCATCACGAATTTCAGAAAGAACCTTTTGTTCGTTGAAGTCTTTTCGTTGCGATTCTGCTTGAATGTCATTGTCAATCTTCGAGCGAAGGAAGTAAAAATTCTTTTTCCTTTCTTTAATCGCCTTAGCCAGCATGATGTCACTTTCTTTGAATCTCTCAGACGAAATGATGATAAAGAAGTCATAGGTTTCCAATTTCAATTCTTTAAGATATTTCTTAGCTTTAAATTTAGGACTTCCGCTACCCGGCAGGTCCCAGAATTTTACGTTAGGCATTGTGGGATGTTCATACATTATAGATTCCATTGTAGTTTCGATCACGCCCGTGGGAGCTGAATTTTGGTCGTCAGGTTTAAGACCTCGTATTGCATTGATAAAAGTGGATTTTCCCGCTCCTGTTGATCCTGTGACAGCAATATTAAGTGTAACATTGTCCAGCTGTTTAAAATTCTCTCTCATCTGTTCATCTATTACACTAACATATTCATCTGACCTAATGAGAACATCTGGTACTTCGTATAAATGCTCGTAGTCTTGTGTCTCAGCCTTTGTCATTATACTTTCCTTCTCCACAGTGTTGTCTGACTGTAAACACAGATTATCTTTTACTTTACACTGATCTACATCAGCAGTGTTATCTTCTGATGTTGTAGCATTCAGACACACATCTCCAATGTACATTTCCTTCATGTCTAAGTTCATACTCTCATTGTCAATATCCCTCACTGCAATCATTGGTTGTTTGACATCAGCATGGTTTTGCAGCATTGACGTTTCTGTCAATTTAACTTTTTCCATAGTAGCGTCATGTTGCTCTTCTAAACTGTCCATTTGGAAACATTCAGGGTCTGTTGTTTTTTCATCTTCTTCTCCCATATCACTCCTTTGCTGAAACAAATGCATTTCCTCTTTATTGTCCACTTCACTACACTTCTCTGTTATCTGAGGTGGAACATTTCTGATCGGTTCTTGTTGTTCCTCTGTTTCAGTGGTTTTGTCATGTCCTTGATCTGTGTGAGTTACTGTGGTCACTGCACACATATTTCCAGCATTATTGTGGTCCTCCAGGCATTCTTCTTGCATGTTAGCATTAGATATTTCACCTTTGTCTGATTCACCTACAGTTTTTTCATCCATTGTTGTTTTTACCTCTTTTCCTGCTTGCGTTTCTCTATTTTTATTTCTACTTTCTTTTTGCTTCTCGCGTTCTCTGGCATGCTTGAGTTTTGATTCGATAATGTTCAGTGAGGAACAATTAACTTGTTTGGGTTTGTCTGATTCTTTTTCCTTCATTTTATGAAGGTCTGATTCATTGTATCTCTCTGACTCCAACAATTGAGTGTTTCTTTGTTTATCTCTCTGCACAATTTCCTCATTAAATGATTCAACAAGTCCATCAGCTACTGCTATATGGTCAGGCTTTATGTAGATGTTGAGGTAAGGGTCCATAAAGACATTGACTTCATCTGACATCATGAGTCTGAGAAAAACATAGATTAGCTAAATAATTAACCAAGTATTTAGGTACAGAAAGATAACACTGTTCTTCCACACATGTCGACTTCTGTAAAATAATAACAATAATTTTGCACTTTATAAAATTATGTTTAACCAAACTGACGTTCTGGACAATTATTTGACAAATGTAGTGTCTTACACTAGAGGTCGCTGTTTAACTGGTTGTTTAAAACTGTGTAAAAATGTTGATTTACATATAGCCTATGTACCTGAAACATACAGACTATTTTACACTATATTTATATTTAGTCGTATATTTACATTCACCACCAGTTTCTACACTATAAAATTGCTTAATAATATTGTGTTTTACACGTTAGTTACACATACGGTTTACTTTTCACAATAATATAGGGTTTTGCATTCACAATAATATAAACTCACCTCGTTTGTGAAGAGCTACGTGATTCGGAAATCGGTGTCTTTGCATGACTGAAAATGATATGTAAGCAGTCCAGGCAAGGTTAATGAAAAAGTGGGTGTAGATTTAAGGGTGTGGTTTAGAGACCACGCCTGAAAAACTGGGTGACTGGGTGACTGGTTGACATCGTTTACGAAATGCATGTTAAAACGTGTTTGCAGAAAAGCAATAAAACAATCGTATAGGTCAACTAAGATGTGTTTGCGACGCTGTGCATAAAACTCATTTTTTTATTTCAGATGACTTGTCACTTGTTCACTGGAAGCTTATGTTGTTACAGTTAGAACGAACCAAAAATATGTCGCTATTTCAAGCATGAAGTCTTTCAATGAATGCTGTTAAACAGGAAGATAGAAGCTGTTTACTGGAAGCAGTTTATAAAGTTTATGAAGTTCTGATCCTTTTAATAAATTGTTTTTTATTTTGTCACTGACATACATGATTGAGCAAATCTTAACAATAACAATAACACATTTTTACTTCATATGTAACGTAAGTTCTTACAAAGCAACTTAAATATGAACATTTCGGCTGTACATTACACAACTTTGAAGTTTTCTCAAGCACGCATTCTCCTTTATGAATGCAGTTCAGCAAGTAGATACATCAACAGTTTAAACAATTAATGGTATGTACAGACTGTTTCTTGTATAAGAGAATGACACTAGTTACTTGCACGTTAATTCTTTACATTTTACAGCTTGAACAAACTTTCTTTTTGCCATGGGTCATGTATGCATTCTGTATTTCCTGGACCGACTATAGAGCATCTTAGAACAGATCAACGCTCTGAGGTCTGAAGTCATCAGATTATTAGCTTATACTGTATTGAAATGACTTGCCTTTAGAACATCTTAATTTTTCCTCTGTTTTTTGTCATTTGACAGCAAAATTTGCTGATTAATAAAACAATGAAAAAATTAATAAATCTTAAAATTTGTTTATTTTTATTCTATTCCACATTTCAACAAAATTCAACATTTATATGCATCTGGAAACAAAAAATCATCATTACAAATATATACGAAATATATGTATTTTTATATTTATTATAATGATGTATTCATATAAACAGCATTCTTTAATCTTTAATTTACACATTTAAATAATTTTAAATCTGCAGTCTGTAACTATTTTGAAGGTTAGAAATGAACAAAGTTATCAAGTACATAACAGATTAGTGTTCAGAACTGATTTGCAGTGGTACATTTACGTATGATTCATTTACAGTACATTTACACATTTAGCAGACACTTTTATCCAAAGCAACTTACCAATGAAAGAACAACAAAAACAGTGAACCAACGAAAAAGCATTAAGACACATTTACAGCAACAGTAGAACTGAAACTGAAATTTGGAAAACCATCCTTTTGCACATCTAGTCTGAGGAAAGTTCTGCCACAGTAAGAACTTTTCTGGTGTCGTCTGCCATTTCATTGAGTCCTCTGTTAAGCAGGTAGTGCACACTTGCCACCGCAGTACCACATGCTGGCAATGCTCCCCCTGGCAAAAGAGCCATTATTGTCCCCATTGTCTTTGCTGCAGCAATGATTGGTTCAGACATCATGTTAATCACAATAGCCTCGCTGACTCCATTTTTAAATCGTGATGATTTAGCGGCTATCAGAAGGTCCACGGGTTGGTTGACCCTTTCCGAAAGTACTTTTAGGGATTCATCTGATAAGCAAAATACTGTAAAGACTTGTTCAAAGAATCTCTTTATAATGCCGTAATCACAGACCAGTGACACTCCTGGAATCGGCACGATAGCCCCGAATCCAGCAGCTAAGGCATTAAGCCAAATCATTTTCTTGAAGTAAGTGACCTTTTTTGTCAGGGCCTCTGTGGAATAAACTGGAAGAGACTGAATGAGAGCAAATCTTTTGTTTTCTGGGAGTTCTTCCTCAAGAGTGTTGACCAACCCCTGAAAGTCATATTTTTCCAAATTAAATGAAGATATTAGAAATACTTTGGGTTTTCCAACTTTTCGCAGGTTTTTTTCACAATCCATCCGAATACTGTTGAGCAGGCTCTCCTGATCAAAGTCTCTTTTCTTTGCCTCAGCGCGAAGGTCATTGTCAATTTTAGTG
This sequence comes from Yasuhikotakia modesta, assembly GCA_036877545.1. Lineage (NCBI taxonomy): Eukaryota > Metazoa > Chordata > Actinopteri > Cypriniformes > Botiidae > Yasuhikotakia > Yasuhikotakia modesta. Next base: position 5,688 of record JBAJNP010012044.1, on the reverse strand, counting down.
CGAATGAAGTAAAACAGTTTATTTTTTTTCCTGATGGCCTTAGCTAGCTCTATATCATTTTCCTTGAACCTTTCCGAGGTCACTATAAGAAAGAAATCATACCTGTTGAAACCAACATCCTTCAGATAAGTCAGTGCTTTAAATTTTGGACTACCAATTCCAGGCAGGTCCCATATGTTCACATTTGGCATGGAGGTGTATGGGTACATTTCTGGCTCCTTGGTGGTCTCGGTTGTTCCTGTAGAAGCTGCTAGGGGGTCATTGTTATTAAGACCTCTCAAGGCATTGACTAAAGATGACTTCCCTGCTCCGGTCATCCCAGTTACAGCGATGTTAAGAGTAACATTCTCCAGCTCCTCCCGTTTTATTTTTAGTTTGCTCACCAATTTTTTAGGTGAAGATTTAAACATGTCCTGTAATTCAGGATCAATGGTGTCTGAATCATCTGTGTTCTCAGCTTCTGTAGTCTTGCAGATGTTAGATAGCAGATCCTTAGATACCAAATAAACATCTCCCTCAGGCTTTTTAGGGTCAATTTCTATCGTTTTTATAGTTTGATCACAAAGTTTTGGTTCTAATTGTTTCTTCCGAATAGTTCCCATTTCTGATTTCTTCAGTAGGTTTCTTGGTCTGATTGATGGTATTTTTTTTTTGTCCTTTACATCGTTGTTCTTGGTTTGTGATGTAGCTGATGGTGGTTCTGATGATTGGATGGAGACATTGGTGTCCTTATGAAAGTTTACCAGACCTGTCACGGAAGCTCTGTAAAAAAATGTAAATAATAATTGAAGTAAAATATTAATTTAAATTGTAGTTATTAATTATAAAAACTAAGACACATTTTTGCACCTTCCTCAAAAGACATAAATAAATATATTAAGTAAATATATTAAGACTAATATATATTTAAATATATTAGATGACCTGGTGTGCAATAATTGTTTGTCCTTTACATCTTCGCTCAGTGTTTGCGTTGTAGCTGATGGTGGTTCTGATGATTGGGTGGAGACATCAGTGTCCTTATAAGTGCTTACCACATCTGTCATGGAAGCTCTGTAAAAAAAGTAAATAATAAAATATAATATTACTTAAAATCAAAATTATTATTTATAAAATTCATAGATAGACGCCTTTGTGCACCTACAAAAGACATATTTCTGTAGCTATATTAAGGCTAACATATATTGAAATGTATTAGATGACCTGGTGTGCAGTAATTTATTGTCTTTTACATCTTCACTCAGTGTTTGTGATGTAGCTGATGGTGGTTCTGATGAATGGGTGGAGACATCAGTGTCCTTGTAAAAGTTTATCAGACCTGACCTGGATTCTCTGTAAAAAAAAAAATGTAAATAATAAATAAAGTAAAATATTTAAAATTGTAATTATTAATGATAAACAAACACCTTTTTGCACCTTCTACAAAAGACATTTCTGTAAATATATTAAGACTAATATATATTTAAATATATTAGAGGACCTTGTGTGTGGTAATTTTTTGTCCTTTACATCTTCGTTCTTGGTTTGTGATGTAGACGATGGTGGTTCTGATGATTGGGTGGAGACATTAGTGTCCTTATAAAAGTTTATCAGACCTGACCTGGATTCTCTGTAAAAAAAATGTAAATAATAAATAAAGTAAAATATTTAAAATTGTAATTATTAATGATAAACAAACACCTTTTTGCACCTTCTACAAAAGACATAAAATATTTACAGAAATAAGGTTTCTATATGTTGAAATATATTGGATGACCTGGTGTGCGTTTTTCTTTTGTCCTTTACATCTTCACTCAGTGTTTGTGATGTAGCTGATGGTGGTTCTGATGATTGGGTGGAGACATCAGTGTCTTTATAAGGGTTTACCAATTCTGTCACTGAAGCTCTTTAAAAAACACAAATACTGAAGTTAGCCAGTGAAATAATTATAATTATTAATTAAAATAAAAAGTCAAAGATAGATAAATAGACCTATATAATTTTCCTTCAATCTTTCAGAGGTCACTGTAAGAAAAAAATCATACCCGTTGTTCTCTTTCATTTCTGATTTTTTCAGTAGGGTTCTTGCCCTGATTGATGGTAATATGTTGCATGGAAATATTTGGTCCTTTATATCTTTGCTCAGTGTTTGTGATGTAGCTGATGGTGGTTCTGATGATTGGGTGGAGACATCAGTGTCCTTATAAGGGTTTACCAAATCTGTCATGGAAGCTCTGTAAAAACACAATTTCTAAAGTAAAATTGTCAGTAAAATCAATTACTAATTATAATAAAATAATTTCATAGATAGACAGACAGACAGACACCTTTGTGAATTTTCTACCAATCACATAAATAAATTTACATCTGTAAATACATTAAGGCTAATATATTTAAATATATTAGATGACCTCGTGTTTGGTGATGTTTTGTCCTTTACATCTTTCTTTTTGGTTTGGGATGTAGCTAATGGTTGTTCTGATGATTGGGTGGAGACACCAGTGTCCTTATAAGGGCTTACCAAATCTGTCACTGAAGGTCTGTAATAAAAGTAAATAATAATTAAATTAAAATATTAATTATAATCATCATAGTTATTAATTATAAAAAGATACAGGCAGAAAACGTCTTGCACCTTCTACAATAGACATATTTCTGTTAATATATTAAGACTAATATATATTTAAATATATTAGATGACCTTGTGTGTGGTAATTTTTTGTCCTTTACATCATTCATGGTTTGTGATGTAGTTGATGGTGGTTCTGATGATTGGGTGGAGACATCAGTGTCATTATAAGGGTTTACCAAATCTGTCACTGAAGCTCTGTAAAAAAAAGTGAAATTGTCAGGAAATTATAATTATTTATAAAAAAAATTTTTTACAGATAGACAGACACCTTTGGGAACTTTCTACAAATTACATATTTCTGTTAATATATTAAGACTAATATATATTTAAATATATTAGATGACCTTGTTTGTGGTGATTTTTTGTCCTTTACATCTTCACTCAGTGTTTGTGATGTAGCTGATGGTGGTTCTGATGATTGGGTGGAGACATTGGTGTCTTTATAAGGGTTTCCCAAATCTGTCACGGAAGCTCTGTAATAAAAGAAAATAAAGTAAAATATTAATTAAAATAATAATTATTAATTATAACTATTAATTATAAAAAATAGGTAGACAGACAGACACTTTTGTGCACCTTCTACAAATTCTACAGACATTTCTGTAAATATATAAAGGTTACTGTATATTTAAATATATTAGATGACCTTGGGTGTAGTAATTGTTTGTCCTTTACATCTTCATTTTTGGTTTGTGATGTAGCCGATGGTGGATCTGGTGACTGGGTGGAGACATCAGTGTCATTATAAGGGCTTACCAAATCTGTCACGGAAGCTCTGTAAAAAAAAAAAAAGTCAATAATAAAGTAAAATAAAAGTAAAAGTAAAATCAGTACAATTATTACCTATAATAAAATGAGATACCACATTAATTCAAGAGGAATTTAAATCTATCAAATCAAACTGTGTAACCCACTGCTGTAAATCCAGAATCCTCTGCTCTGCCTCTGGAAGCTTTATTATGGTCCACTGCAACATTTAAGCTTGATTCATTGAAGCTTTGCTGTTCTTAAAAGTTTTCTTTGGTAACAGCAAAGCCAAGATGAACTTCTACAAAGCACACAATAACAAATGTGTTTTTAACAGCAAATCTTCAAACAAACTGCATATCACTGCTGCAAAAATCCCTTATCTTAATCTTAAGTACCGAATTTCAAGATTTACATATCTGTAATATCTATATCTTTATCTTTTATCTATATCTTTTTACAAAACCATCTAGCATCTACAACATGTTGACACGAGTGTAAACTTGTTGAAAATCACACAAACAAATCTTACCTTTAAGTTAGAGGTGAATAAACAGAGTCATTACAAAAGCAAATGTGCCGTACGAACTGTGAAATGTACAGGGCTCAGAAACGATTTATTGCACAACAGGGTGTGTCCCAAATTAAAACCTTCCTCATAACAGAAGTTTCTTTTTTGACTGTGTGCATTAGATGTAAATGCCTCAGACTTTTGAGAGTCTTTATTTTTGCCTCCCAAATTGGGGCTCACAGTTTATGTGATTTCACAATTGTAATTGTAACTGGACCTGTTCAGTCTGCCTTTTAATATTTGTCAGCACTCAGAAGTCTCCCAGTGAGCAATGCAGCAGTACCAAGGACCCAAAAACTAAAGCGGAGCAGAAAATCTTAGTTGAAACCAAACTCAACCAGTAGGGCAGTTCTCTTTTGGCACCTTAACAGAACACTGCTTAAATTAAACAGAAGAATGCTATTGGTTACTAGCATTGATTACTAGCATGTTAATGGCTGAAATTACTTCAGATTCCCATTTCTACCATTTCTAAAACACAGGCTACACCTGTGGGCCTTATTGGCCAGAACAAGACTTAGCATCAAACAAATGATGTGATATATATTCAAAGAAAAGACTTATGGAAACTGCTGTAAATTATTTTTTGAAATGTCTTTAGGCTACGTGACAGAATGAGAAAACAATATTCTAAAAATGCTTAAAGCTCACAGTATACATTAAATCAATACAAAACAATTACATTTTTTTAATTTTATTAATTTAATGTTACCAAGTCCTAAACTGAATGTTGTTGAGATTTGACGTAAAATAACTCACTTTTAGTAAAAGGTTTTTAGAGAGGTTTCTCACAAGGAAGTGCATAGCATACATCCCCACATGACAGTAAAATGACAGTAAAATTACTGACATGCACCTATAACCTACAGGCTACCTGGAGGGACAACAGATCTCAATAGACCTTTGTCTCTTCTGTACTTTAATGTACTGTTTCATCAATATAATATATCCAATCACATTACATGGGTCTCCCACCCCCCTTTTAGCTCAGTAACCAGACTGAAAAATGAACGCATGCTGTTCCCAGAAAGAACAAATATTCCATTGCTTAGACAAAGTAACTGTAGAAGTACTATTGCACTATATGACAGATAGCTGAACAAACCAGTCTTGGAAATAACACCTTTCTAAACATGTAGTTTCTTAGTGTGTCAAACATACATCATTTGTTTGTTGAAGGTGACCTTTAAAAGTTTCCAGAAGTTCTATCAGGCATTTATTCTAAAACAATTTGTGTTATTAAACAATACACTAAGCTCTGGAATATGGACACTGTATTTACTGATACTTTATTTACTAAATGCATTAAAATAACTTCAATGACCTTGAAAACATACAAGATCCAGAGAAATCTCTGGAAACACAACACCAGACATATATTTAAAAATATCATCAACCAACACATATCATTTATTTACCCTTTTTTAAATATATCAGATCCTGCATCAATCCTCCTAATAATTATTATATGAATTAAAGTACTTGTTACAGGTCTGCATGCACCTGTACTGCAGGGTCCTACAATCATTCACAGCCCATTAGACTGAGCCCAGGTAAGAAGCAAAAAGTAGGTGGGAAAAAAACAGGATGCGAGAGGAAAGGCATCCCACCGCAGAAACAAAGTTTTTGTGAGTGAATAAGCATTTACCAGTGATTTACCAGCGATGTTTTTCCTCACAGATAAACCTCCTGGGAGACATCATTGTTTGTATTTCCTTTTCTACAAGTTTATAATTCCCCTTCTGTTCCACAAACTATA